>PVJX010002124.1:0-138019 GCA_004027295.1 Dolichotis patagonum | reverse complement strand
CTGCAGACCCTTAGCATCGGTATCACTGCAGACCCTTAGCATCGGTATCACTGCAGACCCTTAGCATCGGTATCACTCCGGACCCTTAGCATTGGTATCACTGCGGACCCTTAGCATCAGTATCACTGCAGACCCTTAGCATCAGTAGCACTGCACAACCTTTGATCGGTATCACTGCAGACCCTTAGCATCAGTATCACTGCAGACCCTTAGCATCATTATCACTACAGACCCTTAGCATCAGTATCGCTGCGGACCCTTAGCATCAGTATCACTGTGGACTCTTAATGTCAGTATCATTGCGGACCCTTAGCATCGGTATCACTGCAGACCTTTAGCTTACGTTAGAACTCGCTAACTAGTGTCCATTCTAGTCTCAGAGTATTTCCACTGCCCCAAAAGTCATCTGTGGCTCACCCATTTGTCCTCCCCTCACCCGTAACTGCTGGAAACTCCTGATTTGTCACTGTCCTCATCATTCTGCCTGTATAAGAAGTTATAAAGGTGACATTGTACATGCAGCCGTTTCATATGGGCTTCTTTCATTTAGTACTATGAAAAAATTCTTACTTGAGAAATGTTTGAAAGGGAGAAAGGAAAACATTAAGAATCTCTGCTGCTTACTAGATATTTATTTTAAAATGTGTATCTGTTGGGGATCTGTGTAGCTGTACTCCCAGACAGAGCTACCATTTGTGATGTTCTAATACGGGTTAATGTTTTTCTTGCTTTAAGCTGTCCATCTATAATGTTATACATGGTTATTTGATTTTTTTAAACCATAAGTTCCTGTCTCAATACTTAAAAACTAAAAGTAACAAGATGTTTTTTTAAAAGTTGTATTGCTGCTGTAATATCTTAGTTTTTAAAAAAGAGTATCATTTTATGTAACTTACTTTGCTTTTCCATAGGCATGAAGTTTGTGTTAAACAGTGTGTATAATTGTTCCAAATACACAAGTTAGACATGAAAACAACCACAAGCAAATAGTATGTTTGGTTATCCTAAATAACCTATGGAATAAAAAATAAAAGAAAATTTAAATTATTGTTTCTCTAGTACTTGGTGTTACTTCAGGCATAGTTAAACAATTAAAGGGTTAGTACATTAATAAGAATGCTTCATTGAGCACTATAGCTTTCTTATCGTTACCGCTGGCCAGCTCCTGTCTTTAGTTACAATGCCACTGGCTTGCACTGGCCCAGAAACCCGTTAGCTCTAGTGTAGGTTGTAGTCAAACCCCTGGTCTCACAGTAAGTCCCCCAGAAGGTTAATGAGATTATGATATTCTTAAAAAACTTGTTTGTCTAAGAAATTTGTTTTCTATGTAATATATGTTGCAATAGTCAATTTTAGATTCTAAATAAAATGATGACATATTTGTGCTTTTTATGGGTTTTACCTCAGGCAGTGCATTTGAAAAAATAATTTAAAAATCCTTTTACAATTAGAATTTTAAAAAAGAATTGTGAATTAAAATCTACTTTTTTTTCTGTTTACAAAGTGCATTTAAAAATTTGATTGTCAGTTTCTGTAAGTATATTACTTACCCACATTAATTTGTTGAGCATGATACACCTCTTTTGGTGCATGACTTTCTGGCATTTAATTTTATTTGCTTAAATTATTTTGCATATAGCATAGTTACATTTTGAGGTTATACTCTTTTAATGTGTTTAACATTTATTGTAAATTTCACTTTACCTATCTGAACTTTTGTTTCTGTTAAAAGACTGAAAAGTTATTCATAAGGTCCAGAAGTATGTGGGTAAGTGAAACCCTTAGGCCCCAAATTATTGCTTAAACCTACTGGTTTAATCTCAGTTCTTTTTATAAATCTCTGACTAGGCCAGATTGCAGTTTGTGGGGCCAATCTTACTTCCTGTATTTTTTGAGGAAGACGCCAGGACTGGTCTGGAATAAAGATTAGATGATCAAAATATCAGAAACTGGGTAATTGGACTCTTAAAAGAATAATGATTTATTTGTAATAAAGAAAGACCAGAGGCATTAAATTGTTTCCATGTGTCATCTCAGTGGAGTTGTTTTGATTCTTTCTTTTATTAGATGATTAAAAATTTTGCCTTGATTTATGATCTTATATCGATGTTTACATTCTCAGTAATAGACTAAAAATAAGTTATATTTAGCATTATCCCTATGACAGCATAGCAGAAAATAGACTAGGAGATAAGAGTTTTTCAGAATTTTTTTTCAAGTACGGAGTTACATTTATGTGGTTACATTTAATGAGATACTTAGCACTAAAGATGATAAATTACAGTTTCTATTACAGTTAAATTACTCTGTATGCCTCAGGGCCTAGTTCTTTCCAGCATTACCACTGTTTTAAACAGATTTTGTAATTTTGTCTTGGGAACTAAAGATGTAGAAACTGTAGACTTTCAGTTACATTTCTTTAATCGAAGTCTTTCGGTTTTCAATCTAAGATGTATCATAGCATAATTACTGAAATGTGTTTCTGAGAAATAATGGATGATTTCAACTTTTCTTATTTTCTGAATCTTGTTAACTTTATGCAATAAATACATATCTTCCTACTGGAAAATGTAATCTTCCTACTGGAAAATATAACAGTGCTTTAGATATGCCAAAGGAGTTTAGGATTTTGTTTGCTAATTTTTATCTCAAAATTCCTTTTACATTAAAAAAATTTAGTAACCTCATCTTTTAAATGTATAATCATGAATTTATAAATGTACTTACATATAAGTTATGTGAATATATATGCCTTAATGTGAGATAATTATATTAAATTTCAACTATAGTGATCAGTTTTACCTAAAAGCAGAGTCAGAAGACATGTGAGAGACCTCTTGAGGGTAGGTATCTTATTTAAATTCATGACAGAGCAGGCAGGCAGCTACTCTAGTTTGTGAATCCTTGAGGGTTTTAGTTTTATTCCCCCAAGTTAATAGAAGATCTCATAGTCAAAATTACTGAATTTCGTTATAGAAGTAAATTTGGCAAAAGAAAATAGGAGCTAAACTGCTTTCTGTCTTTCCCAGTTAACTTTACCAGAGGTTGTTGTATTTTACATTTTAGTATTACCATGTTTATTTTTGTGTAGTTTAGTTTGGTGATAACTTTGCTATATATGTGTCAATAAATTTTACAGGATTTTTAAATCAGCAAGGCACATGGTCTTTTCCAATAAATTGTTTGGAGAGTCTGCTATCAGAAAGTTGTTTACTCACATGAAGTAAGGATTTTGTATTTTTATAAATGAATTTTTTTTTCACTGGGGAAAATGTGATTAAGGAAAGATACACCAACTTAAGAATCAAGAAATCTAGATTTTTCACTCAGTTGTACTTACTATCCTTCACTTATCTTGGACCATCTTCTTGGTCCTTATTGCACTTCTTGGATTCAGTAAGCAGTACTGATTTCAAGAGCAAAAGTAGTATTTGGAACTGTAATATACATCACATGTTATAAATAATAGTAGAAGTCAGCTGCAGTATATGTTGTAATGCTATAAAACCAATACAGCTGTGCGTTATATAAAACTGAGCTAAATCTTACCTGAACAATTAAGAGAAAGAATTCCACTGGTGAAAGTTATGTCAAAGACCAGAACCACCTGTGTCTCTTAATGTCCTGATGACATAATGCTGTGTGTATGTGTGTAATTTGAGAAGTTTTAAGTACAGCTTGGAGTTTGGGGTATTTGAGTGTGGCCTGGTTTCTTCTTTCACATGGCATGCTAGCATCTGACACCTTTTTCTGTGACATTGTTTGACCCTTGGCAGAAAGTAAACACCAAGCCTAGGGATGTGAGTGTGATGTTTGCTGCTGGCAGGTAGATTCTTGTTACAGGCGCAGTTGGTCAGTTCTTGTAGGCAGTTTGTCCAGTGACAAATCAGTTAATATCTGGACAGTATTTTTAAACTTTCAGTTCTTTTGCTTGGTCTTCTCAAAGCAGCTGTTAGTACTTTTTTCCCCTCAAAAATAGTACAGTAATAATTGACATTAAAATTTTGTTTTTAACTAGACTGCCTTTGATATATCTACCACAGATAATCCCAGACCTTTATATCTGTGTTAGTAGAACAAAAATGTATGATTCTGTCATCTCAGACTGTATGCGCTCTCTTATTCTCCTTCCCTGAATGCCAATGATAGTATGTACTTCCCACTAAAATGAGTGACCAAGTGGGATGCCAAGAGTGCAGTTAAAAATGGCCACAACGGCAGATATGAACTACAGTTGGCATTATATGGTGAGGCTGCAGGCAATTCTGTTCTCAGGGTTCAGTTCTAACACTTGCAATGTTTGTGAAAAGTACAATTAAAATCCTGTACTTATTCTGAATTTTCATAGAAAAGAATAACTTTTAGTATGCTAAAATATAGTAGCACAGATAAAAATATTTTAATGTGTCACATTTCAGTTGTGGAGTTTTCTAAAACATATTATGTTAAAATCCAGTAAGAATTTCCTGAGATTAAAATATATGTGAGCTCTAAAATGGAAATATTTATTCTTGTGTGGATAGAGGTCATATGGTTACTGCAGTCAATAGGCTTAGTTCTAGGATTACTGACCCACGTATGTGTCATTGGGAAAGCTTCTCTTTAATCTTACTAGCCAGAAAACTATTTTTGTATGTCTTCTAATAGAGGAAAATGAAAAAATCTGATTAACTTGAGTTTGTTTTATTAAATCGTACACCTAGGTAATTTCCTGTTCCACCAGATGCCATATTAAGTTTTAAAAAGTAACAGTAACTAAACAGTTGGTCAGGAATTTATTTTAAAATAAACTATTAGAACATGAGCCAGAAACCATTAGTACTGTAGCAAAACCTAGGAGCTTGTGGCAGAGTTGGAGATGGTTTCTTTCATGTTTTCTTAGGTGCTTAGCGTTATCTTTATGCCAAGTCAAAGGTAGCAAATTTAGACCATGGATGGCCAATCAACAAAGCAAAAACTGTAGAGGGACCATGTTTTCCAGCAACTAATTCTCCCAGATCTTGTTATCCAGTAAGTAGTTCCTTTAGAGATGGTCTGCCAATTAAAACTGTTCCATGTCCTTCTTGCCTGAAACAAAGATAAGCCAAGAATGGCATCAAAAGTTTGTTTGAAAAGTGAGGGGTGAAGGGGTATGAGAGAAGCCAGCTCTGCAGAGTGAACTAGTGATGAACAAGAGAAGAAGAAGATACAAGCAAAAATAAAAGTGCACTCTGTGTCTGAGAAACTCAGCCTGAACTATCAGGGGAAGTCAGGATACCGAGCTTCCAGTGGTATCCAGTCTCCTTTTATGCCGTCCATATCTTGTGGGAGCTCTCGAGAAGCTCTACATACCGGGTCCTGATGTTGCTCCGGGATCATGTAATTGACATGCTCCTTCATTTTCCAAGCCAGCTTTGCCACAGCCTATCTCCTGTTTCCCCCTGAGAGACATCAGTCCCGTAAATCTTTATGGGGTGTTGAAGGAGGCTGGCTCTGCCCTTTGTAACTTCCGGCCGAAGGGCCTATGGCGCCTACCTGCTAGGGATTGTGCTCTCCAAGCAGTGGGGCTGCTGTGGCTGTCGCTGTGTTGAGGGAAGGAAAACCTGTCAGAAAATGTGACCCTCAAGTTGCCTGTTGGACAAGAGAAAGAAACTTTACCATTAGCCCATATATGAGGGAGCAGGTCAGACTTCCACGGTTCCTGGAGAGAAGGTATATTAGAGGGGTTTGTCAGATAAATTATAGCCAGGGCCTTAGCAAGATCTTTACTCAGCAGCAGCAGCACTGCAGTTTTTGAAGAGAAATCTCAGACTTCCAGAGGGTCTCAGGCATAGCTTGTTGTTTTTGTTTTTTTGGTTTTTTTTTTTTTTTGGCAATCTTGTTCTTTAGACAGTTCAGATAGGACTAACTTTAATCCAGAAGGATGAACCCAACTATCTGTCTTTGCCATCTTTACTACAGTGGGTGTCACAAGGATCACCGAGAAGGGGCCTTTCCACTTTGGTTTTAACTGGTCAGCTGGTGTCCCTCTCTCTCCCAGTTTTCACAAGCACCTGGTTTCCAGTGCAGACCCTGGGTGGTCCCCTGGGGTCCCCGGCAGGACCCTGTCTTCATACATTTAGATAGCTTGTTGTGCTTGGCTCAGATCGATGAGATATTGTAAAAGTCTTGTAGTCTCTGGGTCAACTACCGTGTCAGAGGACAGAAATGGCCTTCTGTGTGGCATCTGAAACTTAGCCCAGTTTTGGGCAGGTTGCAAACCCCCCTGAGTACTGTTGTCAGCAATCAGAGCTGGACTCAGACATCTCTTGGCAGAGTTTCACCAGAGCTCACTTCAGGGTCTGGTTGGCCTTTTCTCCTTTTCCAGGTTGAGGTAGCCAGGTTGAGGTAGCCAGGAGGAATGGAGGTGGTCCTTTATTCCAAAGGCCTTTGCCACTCCCTGAGTTATTTGGGAGGTAAAAGTCCATTGTCACTCTGAAGGAACTGGAGTAATCCAGATCTGGTTTTTCAAATCTATTTTATTCAAAGATAAAAAGAAACAAAAAATACAACAAAATTTCAAAACACATTAATCAGGGGGCAGCAATGGTACATACATTACATACTGTCATGGAATGATTTTTTTAAAAGCACCTTGATTACCTCTGTAATCTTTTCTGAACAGATAGGAAAGGCTTCAATCCAGCCTGTAAAGGTGTCAAGTAGGACCAGCATCTGTTTAATTATTTTACATGGTGGCATATGGCTAAAGTCTAATTGCCAGTCCTCTCCAGGGTATGTACCTCTCCTCTGTACAGGTTCTAACAAAGGACGTGGTTCAGTTTTGCCCCGGTTGTTGTAGGCACAAAGTGGGCAAGCTTTGCAAATCTGTTTAGCAATCGTCACTAGTCCTACGCCTATGAAAACTTGAGCCATCATTTCCAGTGTAACATCTCTTCCCATGTAGAAGGAATAATGAGGTATTTTTATAGCCTCCCACTGTGTGTCTAAATACCTTCCACCGTTTGTTTATAGGCTTCTGCCAGTGTGTTTTCTAAATATTACCAGGGTTCCTTTTTAAATTCTTTGTTCTGAGGCCCATTTATTGGTGAGTGGGTATATAGACTTGTTTTAATGGTTCCTTAGCAATGGGGAATTAGGCTACAGTTTTAAGGAGCTGTAGGGCTGCCCTTTTTGCCTCCCTGTCACCCTTTTGATTTCCCAAGGAGACTTCAGTGTCTCTAGTGTCCTTACGGTGTATGGCGGCAACCTGTCTGGGTCGCTGGACTGCCTGTAGGAGTCATAGAATTTCCTGTCTGTGTTTTATAGATTTTTGTTTGTCAGTAAATCCCTTTCCTTCCAGATTGCTGCATGAGTGTGCAGCACCAGAAAGCCTTATCTGGAGTCTGCATAGGTGTTTAACCTGTCTTTTCCTAATATTAATGCCTGAGTACAAGTACTAGCTGTGCTTTTTGAGTAGAAGTTCCTGGGGGAAGAGGTTATCTTCACTGACCTTTTGTGAGCTGACATCTGTATAATCTGCCTTTTGATGTCCTTCTCAGACAGAGTTCCTTCCATCGGTGAACCATACTTCCTGAGGATCTTGGAGGGGCAGGCCACTGATACCCCGCTGCTTGTACAGGTCTGGGAGATTACTTGTTTAGAAGAGTAGCCAACCTTTGTGCCTGTAGACATCAAAGAAGCAGGGTTAATAGTAGTGCAAGTTTTTATAATATCCTCAGCGGTATCTAAGAGCATAGCCTGGTACTTGGTAATCTGTTCCCTTGTTAACCACAAGTAGCCTTTTATCTCCAGAATAGCTCTGAACTTATTGGGAGTCAGGACTTTCGTTCTCTGTCCCAATGATGCATGTTTTAATACCCGTAAGAGGAGCTAGCATACTAGACATAATTTGTAGTTCATGATGAGTATATTAGTCCCAGTTTGACTGTGTTGAGGGGGAGAATAGCTGTTTCACAATGGTTTCCTTCCTTTTTAATATTTTTAATATTGTTCATCTGCATAGTTTCTAGCCTCTTGTAGAATTCTGTTTTTTTTTTTTTTTTTTTTTAATCTGAGGTTACTTTTGAAGCTTCTTCTGTTAATGTAGCTATAGCTGCTATTACTCGCAGGCAGGGTGGCCCATCCAATGGCCACCCCATCTAATTTCTTTGGAAAGTATGTTACTGAGTGGGGTTCTAATCCTAGCCTTTGGGTGAAGAACCCCAAAACAGTTTCTCCCTTTTCTAATACATAGAGAGAGAAGGGTTTTTTTGAAGTCAGGTATTCTCAGTGCTGGAGCCTGAGTAAGGGCATGCTTTGTTTTTCTAAAGATGTCGTCAGTTTTTGTTCATTCTAGGGACACAGACTGAGAGCCTTTCACTGCCTCATACAAAAGCTTTGAGGGGACTGACAAGGCTTCAAAAGGCTGTATTTGAATAATCTGTCTGTGAGAGGCTGGAGACCCTATATTCTTCTTCCTTGATTGGATACTGCTTTCTGGGCCTCTTCAGTCATCAGAGCAGGAAATGAGAGTTTTGGCTGGCGGTCACCTCTCTGGGAGCAGGGACAGTGCCAAGAATGTCTAGTATACTAGCTTCTCTTATGGCTATTAAAACATGCATCATAAAGTTTGTTAATTATGATAAGTGAGTGGGGTCTTACAGGGCACAAGAATAAGGCACAGTCCAGTCCAGTTGCTTTGCACTTGGAAATAGGAACCTTTTTCCTGATTGTCCCTGGGTTTTTCCTTAGATGATCTGGGTATATTTAAAGCATTATCAGTTGCAGTATCCATAATGTTAAGCCTTTTTGTTTTGTCTCTTCTCTGGGTCCTGATTATTGAACACAGAAAAGCCCCTGTCCAACAATTGGGCCATACATGTCTGAGGCCCTGTTTGAAAGTTTTGTAGCTTATAACAGATAGCTGGGGCTGACTCACGGGTGAAATGTTTCAATAGTGCCTCTCCTTTCTTGGAAGATGGATCTATATTAGTATATTTGCAGAAGTCCTCTGCTAATTTGATTATGAAACAAAGCTGGGTTTGCCTCTGTGCCCTGTAAGACCCCACTCACTTATCATAATTAACAAACTTTATGATGCATGTTTTAATACCCATAAAAGGAGCTAGCATACTAGACATCATTTGTAGTTCATGATGAGTGTATTAGTTCCAGTTTGTGAGGGTATAATAGCTGTTTCAGAATGGTTTATTTCCTTTTTAAGCATATTGTTCATCTGTGTAGTTTCTAGTCTCTTGTAGAATTCTCTGTTTTTTTAATCTGAGGTATAGCAAGTGGCCAATATGAATTAGACATCTTGTCATGGTAAGTCAAAGCAAGGGTCAAAGTTTGGAACCCATCTGCGAACTTGCTAGTGTCTTCTGACGGTTGGCATAATCATACCTTGCACTGTTAGATGTCTATTTGCAACTGAAAAGGGAACATGTACTCAAGTATTTCATTCAATCCCTGAGACTTCTCTTAGGGACAGGAACCAGAGTGTTAGGAAGAACCACTTTGGGTTCAACTTTAGGGTCTTAAAGCTGTCTAGGTGAACCTAGTGGTATTTAGGGCTGCCCAAGGAGGCTGCCAGGGGAGCTGAGGCATGTGGGTTCCTCTGGGCACTAGGCTCTGCGGAACCCTTCTGGTCACTTGGAGGCGATGGACCTGATTTACTGGTCTCAGGATTATAAGGGGGAGGTTCAGTGAGCTCCTAATGTAGTTATCCTCCCTAAATAAATCAGAGAGACTGAGGTACAAAAGACAGATGGGAATCTTAGGGTCATCTAGGATATCTTTGTCTCCTTGAGGTGTGCACTAAGCATCATCATTCTCGAGCATTCCTTTTGATAGAGTTATAAAAGCCTGAACGTAAAGGCATTTCACTCCACTTCTCATATGTTAAACAGAAATGCTATAACTGGAGAATAGTCTCATAACTTAAAATACCATCCTGCACCATCTTTTGCCACCTCTCAGTTTGTATTGAACGCAGACTGTAAATAAGCTGTTCTTGTTTTAAACTGTCAAGATCAAACCTGTCTTATTCATTAAAGATATGGCCTAGTGGTGAAGTTGGTGGAATCTGTGGTGATGAGAGTTGCTGTGGTCAGGGGTTGCAAGGAGAACAGTTATATACAGACACAGAATTTATAGCATTATTTTATGATGGTCACCTAGAGTTAAATACAACAAAGTGCAGGACATCTGTCCACAACATTACAGACCTAGAAAAATCCAGCCAAGGGCCTGGATCCCACAGTTTTGTCCTGCATGAGTCCAGATGAAGACCTAGAGCCCATGACAATGCCTGCCACGAGTCCAACTGGAGGTAGAGCCCATGACATTGACTTGATACAAGTCTTTTTCATGGATCTGCACTGGGAAGGTCCAAAGGTCAGTGGTGGAAGCTAGAAAAGTCTGTGCCAGCAGGGTGAAGGATCTGTGCCAGTAGGCTGAGGGTGCTGCACTGGAGCCAAGAAGTGACACTCAAAATAAGGACCAGGGCTGGCTTGAAAAGTACCACAGCCATCCTCAGCGACAAGGAGGTCCCGAGCTCCTCTGACGATGAGAACAGTTGAGTACATGCCAGGAAGCCAGCATGGAAAGCTTCTCCTGGAGATTAAACAGCACACATCTTCCCCTCCAGAGCCAGGAAGCCAGGCTCAGTGTAAAGACCAGAGCTCCCCCAACATGAACCACAGTCACTGTCAACAACAGGTGCTGAGCTCCTCCAGCGATAGTGGTTGAATTCATATTGGAAAAGCCAGCATGACAGCCTCTTCACGTCTGTATTTGTGCTGGCAGCTTTCTTCAGGTGGCCATCTACATGCTGCACCATACTGATTTAATTCAACTGGTGTTAAGTTGACCACCAGTTTTTAATCCATAGTGAGTGTCAAAAGGCGATAGGTAGGCCTGCATTCCTTGGAGTGGCATCCCACTCATAAGGAGAGGACCTGAAGTCCACAAGAGCCTCTTATGAGTGGCCCACTTATACCCTCGTCTGCACTTCGGACAGATAGAAGGTTTTATTAAAGGGACAGATAATGGCTGTGCTGCCTTTACAGATGCAGCAGGGCAATCTTGGGCAAAATGTCCTTCACCTCTGCAGCTGAAACAAGTAACCATGTTCTTCCCTTTCCTCTAGGCCGTGGATAAGTAAGATGCTGCCAAGGCAGCCCCTGTGCATTTAAGGGGACAGGATCTGCCTAAATTCAAATCATCTGAGGCAGTGTAGCCCACTTTTTTGTGAGCTCTTAAAACCCCTTTATACCATTTATTTATGTTTTCAAGTGCCAATTGAATGATTGACTCACTAGCCTGTTACTAATAACTCTCTCAAAAGCCTGTAATAAGCATGCCTCAAAATCTTCAAAAGATTCATCAGGACCTTGATGAAGTCAAATCAGTGGTCTCTCACTCTGAAGGAAGTTCCCTCCAACCCGTTTAGCAGCTATTTTAATTTGCTCTTGTAATTCAAAAGTAAGTTGATCGTGGCAGCAAAGATACCTTCTGTGATTAGCATATTTTTTATAATGGCTGTGTTGTGAATAGCTTTGCTTAGGGCCTGATTCATGCACAATTCAAAGAAAATTCCTTT
The DNA here is from genome assembly GCA_004027295.1 of Dolichotis patagonum. Lineage (NCBI taxonomy): Eukaryota > Metazoa > Chordata > Mammalia > Rodentia > Caviidae > Dolichotis > Dolichotis patagonum. Next base: position 126,456 of record PVJX010002124.1, on the reverse strand, counting down.
CCACAACAAATAATCCCCTAGATTAAACATGCTTTAGTTATTTCTCTCCAGTCTTTTGGGGCCATAATACGATGTCCTAGGAGCGCTACTAAACTCAAGGTAAAGGGAGCTGTAAGCCCATGGTAGCAGTAGCTTGTTTTAATTCTTTGTGGGATTTAAGAGGTACAGCTTCATGAAGACATGTAACTTGCCCTGGATTATGGGGAACTTGAACTTCAGTAACAGGGTAGACATGTTGAAAACCCTCCATGGATTCTCCCACCCGTCTGGCTTCTTTTAGTGCCAAATGCAAGGAAGAGAAAGAAAATAACTCCTGAGAGGCAGAAGTTCCATCCTGTGACTCAGCAGTTTCTCTTTGCTAAAATGTGGAAATTGTCATTTGTGGCTCAGTTACGGTTATCAGGATGGCTCTTATTCTGCCATCTTTTTCCTGCTTGAGACGTGATTTTAAAATACTGCTCCAAGCCAGATCCCGAGGGGTTGTCCCAACAATCTTAGGACCTAAACGCAACCCACAAAAGTAAAATGAATACAAGAATCAAGGATCCAACAATTATTTCTACATACATCTGTGGTTCTTGAGAACCTGTTTGTCCATGTTTTACACCTGATATGGGTCAATATTGGTGATATTAATGGGCTCAATATTGAGGATACTGTAATGTTTGAGAAACTATGACATAACTAACGCATTACTGGCACTTTTCGATAGCATGATGCTTTCTTGGTTGTTGCGATGTGTAGAATACTCCCTATTATCCAGTCATGTATCAAAAATAAAAATATTCAGTATATTATCAAATGGAATAAATTAAACAACATTGCACAATCCAGTAAATTCATCATTGCAACTATATTGCTTTAAAAATCTTACTTTGCCTTTTTAAAATAATGCCTAGCTGTCTTTGAGTATTCTTTGTTCACTGTCAGTATTTGTATATATTTTGACATTCTTTAGAGTTAGTGTTTTAAAAAATAGCTGTATTTCTGAAGTATTTTTCTATTATAAATAGTTTCATATTAGTGCAAACACTTAAAAACAAAAGACATGTGATTCACCAAGGGGTGTAGGACCCATCTTTGGGTTGTAACTAAAGCCTAGCTTTGTTTGTTCATCCGTCATCTAATCCATACTGATTAATATTCTTGTAAATGGGTGACTTTGGCCCATTAACCTAAATATAATTTATGAATAAACTCTGATTTCTTCCATTTTGTATGTCTGTTGGTACTTTCTTAATTGTAGTAAAAAGATCATGCTACTGTAACTAATTCTTGCCCCACACTTTTTTTCTTCCCTTTAGAAAAGTTGGAAGCTCAACCACCCACCCCAGGACAGCTGAGATATGGTAATGACTGTGTAATTGTTAAATATTTGTGCTTCTGTATTTTAGATTTGAAATAACTGTCATTTACTGATAGCACAAAAGTAAACCAGATCTTTCCAAATAAGAGTGGATTACCCTATTTATTATGCAGAAGTACTTTAGAAACTTAGTTTAAGACATCACAATATTATAGATAACTAAACGATATCTAATATCGTTAAAATATCTTTACCACCTATGAACGAGAATTGAACATATTGTAGAAATGTTCTTAATTCCCAGGGAAAATTTCAGTGTGTATTTACTGCCCAGAAAAAAGGATGTGTTTGAATGTAAGCCAGATAACTGCATAATTAGAGTTTCTAATTATTCTGCTGGTTGTTAGAACTGTTTTCTGACATAGAAATGCTTCTGTTAACTGTTACGTACAGTGGGAAAAAAAAATAAAGTTCACTTAAAACCACCAAGAAGAAAAAGCTTATTATAATGCTACTAGTGTTCTTCCTTTTTGGTAGGAATAAATATTGCAAGTCTAACTTATGTAAAATAGTTTAAGATCTTATTATAAAGATAATGGAAGAAGAGAATTATGTAGTGAATTTGAGTAGATTGTAAATTAAAGCTAAATATTAAATGTGATTTACTAGTAACTGCTGAATTACAGAATAGTGTTTTCCAAAAGAAATTGAAGAAATCAAAAATTAGGAGGTCATTATACAGCAAATTCATATAATTAGAGAAAAACTAATAGCTGATTCTTTTTCTCTCACGGTAGAATATAATTTATATTAGAAGTTAGTAACATTCCTCAAATACCAAAACAGTTTAAGAGTTCTTTAAGAGTTCTCTTCCCAAGTAATCTTTTCTGGTTCTTCTTGGATTAATAAAATCTATTTTGATAGTACTATATAATGCTTTATCATTTTCATGTAGGGCATATTGAAATTCACCATTTATTTGGATATGTCATCATACCTAAAATCCATTAAGGACTTGGGATCAACTTTTGTATTTTAGGTCCTCAGGATAGCACCCAATACACACACACACACACACACACACTTTTTTTTCTCTTTTTAAGAAATCACATTTTTTCTTTTGGGTTAAAAATTTTTGTATACAATACTCATTTAGGTATAAACATAAAAATATATCTGTAGTTCAAAGTGGCTATTGTAACAACATGCTTTAGTTTTACTGACCAATTTTTTACCAGAATAGTAGTAATTAGTACAATCTTAATTTATTGTCCTTAACAACTAAATTCTAAGATATTCGTAACTGGCCAATTTTAAAGATGCTATTAACTCCAACAGGCTAAGCAATCCCAACTGGTTTCAGCAGTATTTTGCCATTTTTATGTTTCAAAGACCACTGGAAAGATGATTTTCAGATATACTTAAGTAGTATTCTCTACAGTGTCTATATATATATATATATTTTAGTGCATTTTAAACATGTTATTATGTGCTTTTGACCTAGTTATGTTTTTGGAAATTGGGATTGTGTATATGTTATAGAAGCTACTTATTGTAAAATTGTGAATGTCTTATCAGGTAAGTAGGTAAGTACTTAAGTGGGCAAAAAGTAAAATAATTTTAAGGCTAAAGTCTTTGAATCTCAGTTCATTAATATGCTATTTGATTTTTATCATGTTAATAGGTTTTTAATAATCTTCATAAATATTTTGTTTTTGATCTTGGATATTTTTAATTAATAAGACCTATTATATATCTATTACTATATCATATATTATATAACTATACTCCTAGTATGTATAATAATACTGTATTTTTTTATTTCCCATTGATCTTAGTTTCTGATAGTGGTTGTTGGTAGAGGTCAGTTTTATTTGCTTGCTTGTTTTACTGCTTATCAGCTTTCAATGATGAGTATAGAAGTCACTATAAGGTCAACCTTTCATAACTTTTGGGTAATAGCTTAATTATACTTTCTGTGGGCTTAACTCCATTAAAAGAAAAAAAAATCCAGAGTCACTTAATACATGTAGCCAGTTGGCTTAAGGGACTATTTTTTTTTATATATAGTCTAAAACTCAACAGTTGTGATGTTTATCAAAAAAAAGTTCTCAAAGGACAGGGATATAACTCAGTGGCGTGGTGCCTGCCTGGCAAGCACAAGGTCCTGAGTTTGAGTCCCAGTTCCAAAATAAATAAATAAATAAATAACAAGAAAAAAGTCCTCAGTTAATTTGATATAGACTATAACTTGGAAGTTGTATAAATTACACACAAAAGCCTAACACAGTTTTTTTTTTTTTACCATATTACACATTGTTTTGTTTCTCCAGCATAACTTTTATCAAGTAATGAAACTTATAGCAGTATCAGGATCTGTTGAAAAGCAAATTCTAAAAATTATCAAGTCAATTGGGGAGGCTTTAATTATATGATCTGTGTCATTCTGAAGTTATGGAAATTTTAAAATATATTTTTCTCTTCTTGATGTTTTTCAGTATTCATCCACAATGCGATACCTTTCGTAGGGTTTGGCTTTTTGGATAATGCAATTATGATTGTTGCAGTAAGTTCTTTTTCTCACAACTTCTATTTTGAATTGATAAAGAAATTAATGTGGTCTACATTTTCCTGATTTACCTATCATAGCTATAAAATTTTAATTAACATATGAATAAACCTATTTTTACTATATTTCATATTAACAAGACTAGCTTAGTTTGAAAGTATATTTATCATTAAGACTTTTGACAGCACATTTAGACAAAACATATAGGGCTTATATTATTCTGCTCTAGTTTGACAATTTTGTTAAACAAATTTTTTTTCTGATGTTCTTTGTGTTTATAGTCATCCCACATGTACATTTTTTGATTAATTCCATATTGAATTTTCCCATCCAAAAATATTTTAGTAGGTTTTTGATACATATTGTAGCCTCTCGTCTAGCTATTTAATCCAAAGCTGTCTTAAATTTCAGTTTAGAACATTGAATATATTGCCATTCTGCATTTTGTTTTGCAAAAATCCCCCTTTGCAATGGTCATTTTAATGTAAGAGTGCTCCTTAAAAATGTGGCTTGATCTTAAGGATGGCTGATTTATCTTTCTTGCCAGTAATAATTCCTCTTGCTGTTGGGTACCGATCTATATTCCTAACAGGAGTAGATCATGATTAAAATGCAGGTCTTCTAAAACTTTCCAGTTCTTTACCCTCTTTTTTTCTTTTTAATTTCATCCAAATACAATGGGTTGATTATATAGTTCACTTTTTTCTTTTTAATTTCATCCAGATACAATGGGTTGATTATATAGTTCAGTTTAGAACGCAGTTACCTGCTTTCAGCACATATTTTTAAGAGTCATCCTGCATATTTTTATGCAGTCATCCTTCTCAGATATTAGTAGTAAATGCATCAAAAGCCTGTTACCTGTATCCTCCCAGGACAAAGGAGTATCTAGTTTATGAGTTCTCAATTAGAACTCATTTGAGAATGTCAAGGTTCTGAGTTAGAACTGAGGCTCTGTCACTGGCTCTAACTTTGAAAAACATTCTGTTGTCTATTATTTATACTGTAGCTAGACTATGTTGTAGGAGCCTGCTCAAAAAATAAAAATAAAAAATAAAGTTGGGCATGATGGCACACACCTGTAATCACAGCACTTGGAAGATTGAGGCAGAAGGATTGCTCCTAGTTGGAACTTAAACTAGAGAGACCATGCCTGAGAAAAACCAACAAACAAAGCAATAAAAACCCAAAAACATGGACTGGGGATTTAGCTTACTGGCATAAGCAACTGCCTGGCAGATGTGAGGTTCCAAGTTCGATCCCTGGTACCAAAACAAAATAAAACCAAAAACACAGGACAATTTTAGAATTGTTGAATATAAGGAAAAAACATGAGCAATAGACGTTTTCTTTTTGGTGTTTTGGAGCTCATTGTGTATTGCAAACAGACATACATAGAAGATTTGGTTTCAAAATAGGGATTTTTAAAAAGTAATTTATGTTGTAGTATGTAGATGATAAAGAACAGCTAAAGTTGGTCACTTAAGAAGGACTTTTTTCCTATGTAGTTTAACTTTATATGCAGGTTAATGAGGATCAGATGTGCTATTATTCACCTGGTGGAGACACCTGAAGGGTCCACACAGCAGGGCAGTATCAGCAGCTCTCTGTGTGCACTTGAGTAGTCTGGCAGGACCAGGGTTTTAAAGGTTGACACACATTAAATGAGTGCCCCTAAAATGTAACTCCAAAATGGTAGGGTTTTTTTTGACTAGTTATGACATTTTTGTAGTATACATGTAAGAATAAAGTTTGTCAATTTGTACATCTGTGAATGTAGAGACTTAATCAAGTACAGTGGTGCCTCCATTCATAGAGATAATTTGTTCTGTGGTTTTGGAAAAGATGGCCACATTTGTGTGTCGGGAGGAAAGATGCCCAGGGTCATGTTTGTCACACATTGCAGGGTTTGTCACTCATTGCAGGGTTTTCAAACAAACACAATTTTGCCAAACACTTCTAGTTATGCACCAAATTATTTGTAAACAAAAGCATTCCTGAACCAAGGTCCCGCTGCATTGAGAACCATATTGCCTTTTTTGAAGCTACTAAATTTGAATTAGGTAGTTTAGTTAATGTAATCCAATATAACTGAAATGGAAACTCCATTATAATGAATTCATAAACTATAGGTAAGACTTTGTGTGTTCATGAATAGGCTGTCTGATTTGAGGTATCTTCACAGCAGACATTCCTTTCATTTTCACATGATTTCACTAGATTCTCTTTACTGACCCATATTACCACCTTAATAGCCATTACATTTTTCACCTCATTATGGTAGAGCTTACATACTCAAATGCTGGAACATTATCTTTTGCTATAGGGAATTGTGGAGAATTTGCATAAAGAGAGAGGTATGAATATATTGAGGAGAGATACAAGAGGGAAACTGGTAGTTTTTTAGACTCTGAATAAGACCTTTGCAGTATACTCTTATGTAAAGTAATATCTAAAGTAACAGCTGTCTTTGTTTGAATATAGCTATCAAAACAAACCAAATAAAAGACTCACATTGAGAGTGAAGTTATTTTAGTCTTGTTGCTCAGGCCTGTGCTTCATGGTTAGTATAACTGAGAGTAGACTGTTTTTCCAGCCGGAGAGGATTGGCTCCCAGTAGTAGTAACTTGTTACTCTGTTTACATTGAAATACAGTTTCAGGGATTTATCACTAGTGTTTACTGAAATAAATATTTTCAACCCTGACATCAGCTCTTGATAGGAGCAATAGGTATGGTGTCTATACTGTCCAGTGATAATTACAAATTAGTTCACAGTGGCATTTTTCAATGAGGAATTGTAACAGAATGCTGAGACTAAAATAGGTAAATGATGTAATTGTAGAATTTATAAGAAGTGAAATAAGTGATCTTTGTTATCTGAAGAATCTTTTTTACCTTTTTATTTGTTTTAAACACTGATTACCTCCTTACCTTGTAGAACAGCTGCTATTTTGGGAGTGAGGTGTTACTTGATTGTTCTGTCTTCTTTTGCCATAGATGTTTGGTGTTTTCCTCCTTTCTACTAGACGTACTTTCCTGCCTGCTACCCTAAGAGTAGTTATAAGAACAAAGTGCTATGTACCTACTTACAATGAATTAGACCTTTATTGTTTGCTGCTATTAATAGAACCTTAGGTTTCATAGTTTATTGTATTTTTATATTATTGAATTGCTTTCTGTAACTTGTAGCGGATTTTTGGGTTACTTTTCTTAAAATTTAATTGGGGTGGAATTTTTAAGAATTCTGGAAGAGATTAAAAAGATTCATTGTATTAAGATGATAAACCAGGTATACTTTTAAAGCAACTAGTATTAGATTTATAGTTTCTACCTTACCTGTTAACACATAATTTTACATAAATGTGAGACAGGGTAAAGAAGGGGGTCTATTGCTTTAAACCATCTTTGAACTGGTAGGCTTTTCATGTTCTTAGGAGGACCTTCAAGCATCTGAAATTTAGCCAAATGATTAAGCACATACTTTTTAAATATAAATTTTGCAAAGAAATTCTTGTTGGTCATTGCCAGTGATTGATTGCATTGGAGTTGGCATGTATCTTTGTGGTGTGCTGTAGCTGTGAGGGACCTTTTTTCTATAGGGTGCTCCAGATTTTTTTTTCTTCATTTATAGATAAAGACATACATCTTCATTCTTTTTCAGTGCGTTGGTTTTTTCCTTTTCTTTCTCTTTTGTTTTCAGAATCTTTTTCTTTGGGTGCCTTCAGAATACTTGTAACTTAAAGTGCCTGAGAAACTTGTGCATCAGATTATTTCGTTGATACTCAGCTATAACTACCTTAAAGGGTGGAACCAAAAATCCTACACTCAAGAAAATTAAGGGAAACTCACCTTCTTTTCAGTTTGAAAATCACTGATAAGTAATGCAATATACCTGTGTAATAGAACATTATTTTTTTCCCTGACAAATCATGGAAATTTAAAAGTTAACTTTCAAATGTCAGTATTGAAGAGATCTCTTGAAAATTAAATACAGCCTTGGTGAAGGCTTACAGTTGAATTAGCACATTACTGTAGATCCTGGGATTTCTTCTTCATTAGTTATAGTAGACTATGAAGGTAAATTAATCTTCTTCAGTTCAGTTCTTCTTTTCAGGGAACAATGGTGTAAATGTAGGTCTTAAACTTTCAGTAAATAAATTCAGTGGAAATACAATGGGACCTCCTTTTTACTATAGGCTTGTTACACTAAATGCTGTTACTACTGATGAATGAATTATATGGTTTTATCACTTAATGGTTAAAAATTTAAATGGCATGAGGATTGTTTTCACAAACCCTGGTTTCTTTAGAAACTAGTTTTAATCTTTGATGGAGTAAATAACGATAGTATAGGTGTATCATCCAGAATTTAAGATTGTATGAGTTGATCTTGTATTCATAAACATTAACTCATCTTTCTCTGTGATGGAAAAAAACAGAGCAAAACTGCGGATTTAGTGATGAATTGTAATTCTGTGTAAATTGCAGTTTTTTTTATAAATCCTTAATTTTTATGAAGCCTTAATTTCAATGAATAAAATGTGACTGATGTTATTTCTGCATGAATATATAGTCTTAATGATTGAGTGAATTACTTCACTATGTGTGCATTTGTCTGCATATTTCATGGCTGTAATTGCACCATTTGGCATTTGTGCTGACATTGATATAACTATTCTATATTTTTGATAACTTTTTGTTATATTTATTATCACTTCAGCTTTAATTTTTAAGATTTTTTTCTAATCATTTTTCAGGGAACCCAGATTGAGTTGTCTATTGGAATTATTTTGGGAATTTCAACGATGGCAGGTATTTAATTATAACAGTTGTTATTCCATTGTCTCCATGTTTACAAAGCATTTTAATGGGTTATATTTAGAAGATTTATTGGAATTAATTTATTTATTGAGATTTCTGTATATCTCCTTAGTCATACTCTTCTGAGTCTTAGTTTTGTTTATATGTAGCACTTTTTTATTTTTTGAGAAATTACAGGTAATTCATGTTAGTTAATGGGTAAAAATACTCTATTATATCTGTGTTAAGACAAGTTTTTGCAGTAATTCAGCAATACCTCCAACCTCTTTTGCCCTTTGTCTCTATTACATTATTTATTTTCTAGTGGGATAGAAAAATTCTAAAATGCAATATAAGATTGAAATTCTGTCTCATCACTTTATTCTTCATGATAGTGAGGTTTTGAAATAGTTGTGTGCTGTTATAACAAACTATGAGATCAAAGTGAGTTAGGGCAAGAAGCATTTCTTTTCTTTGACTCTTTAGAGTTGTCTATATGATATTCTTTAATGTCCAACTATTTGAATTCCCTGAAATAAATACTATATAAAATATGAGTAAAGTATTGTATAAATGTTTCAATACTGAAACCAAAATGGAAAGTGGTTGATATAACAGGAAAACAAAAACAAAAAACCTACTACTTCATGGAGGTAGAAAACTGTGATTTCAGATTTGTGCCCTGTTTTGAACTCTTGAGATTCAGGGGTATCCAGTGAGTTGTTTTGGGTAGAATTGTTGGTAATGATGCTTCTAGACCGGTGGATTACATAGTGATTTATTATGATATTTTTGACTGTTCTGTAACAATTCACTTGTCCGTTTTTAAATTTCTAGCTGCTGCTTTGGGAAATCTTGTGTCAGATTTAGCTGGACTTGGGTAGGTTTATTCATTGATTCTTTCATACATTTGGGTAGTTATATATTCTTTGTTTCTCAGATTTCCTTTAATTGAGAAGCATAAAAATGACAATCTATTTTGTGCTAAATTTTAGAATTTAATAGTATGAGCCAATAGTGCTGCATATTTGGTTAGTGTGCCTCAGATATAGATGTGTTAGTTACACCCCAGTCATACAGAATTAGTGTTTCTGGGCATGGAATTTTCTCACTATGTACAAAAATTTATTCTAAAATTACTATAACATAAACCAAATGGAATTACATGTACTGAAGATGTAAATTCACATACATTTCTATGGGTAAATTAATATCAAAAGCAAAAACCTCTATCATTATTCCATGCTATCCCTTTCCCACAAAGCCCAGAGATAGGAGATACTGAGAGTAAATCTGAGAATACTGATTGGACATGTTTACTGGAGAGTGAAACTGTGAAAAGAAATGAGAGCACACTTATGTACACACACATGCACATACACACAGATACACAGCCATATATATTTATATGTATCTAGTTTTTATAACAATAATGTTAAAGATTAAACCCAAGGGCTTGTCCATGCTAATCATGTACTTAACCACTGAGCTCCTGACACATGTATTTGGTCATTTTCTCTCTTTATTTCATGTGTTAGAAATGATGAAACAGCTTGAGGTTGACTAGTTATAAAAGCTTTGTTTCTTTCAAGTGGCAGATGGCCTGGGCTGCTTCATGTGCTTGTGAAAGCCTAAGAAATTGGCATTAGTAATTATGATAACTGTCTCTCTTTTGCTTTGCTGTGCTTTTGTATCTTCCTTTTTTGGCTAATTTTAGTGATGTGACTTGGATTTGGTCTCAGTGAAAGTCAAATTAGCCCTATAATTTGGGAAAAGGCAGCTTTATAAGTGACTTAATCCTTAGTATTTGACTTACGCGGTAGAGCAGTGCTGGTGAACCTGTAGCATGTGTTTTGCAGTGGGCTGTTTGTATCATTGAAAACTCTAAAAGGTTCACATCATTGCCCTAGTGTTTTGGGCCAAAGCTACTGTTCAGAGCAGTTTGCTTGTTTTAGTATCATGATTAGAATTTTATATTCCTGGAATTCTTGATATGTCTATAATGATATCCCTTTTAATTATCCCATTTTCTACTTTTCAAATTTAAAGTTAATCATGATAATATAGTGACTGTGTAGCTTTCTGATGCATTTAATAAAATTAAATCTAATAGATTTTAAAGTGATTTAGCTTGAGACTGTACCATAGAACAACTACTTTTGACTAAAGATGAATTTACTAGCAGTCTTTATATTTAAAAAGTTTTCTCCTGTACCATATTTTTGCTATCACTGAATAATAAATCCTACATTGTTGGATTTTCAGATGCACAGTTTTCACAAACTTAACTGATACCAGGATCCATACATACAGTTAAATGACAAACTTTTTTTTTTCTTAAGAGTTCATAAAGTAAGGTTATATATAATAGCAGAGGCAACTTAGAATTGATAAAATACTTGAGGTTGGTTATATATAAGAGCAGAGGCAACTTAGGATTGATAAAATACTTGAGGTTGGCCTGAGAATTGTAGGCTATCATTCTTTGTATTCCAATCTGATAGATTTAAAAAACTTTTGCTTTCTGATAGTAGTTATTAATTTATATCATGTTGAAGTAATTTGGTTTGAGTTTGGATATTGTAATCATTTGTAAAAAAGTTTTTCTGTGTACCTTGACTTCGTTTTTTAAAGATAATGATAGAGAGCAGTTGCTCTAAGTTAATTGACCTGTATTAAATACATTTGTATGAAAATATTTTAAAACCAGTATATACAATAAAAATAAATGCTGTAAGAAATGTTTGTGCCATTTCTGGAGTACCAAGCACAAGAAGTAAAATTATCTTGGTTCTTTTTGTAGTGATTACTGTTTTGCTATCTGAGGACTCCTGTATTTCTTTAAAAACTGATGGTTTGTTCTCTTGTTTTACTTTTTGTTTTTGTTTTTAAAGACTTGCAGGCTATGTCGAGGCTTTGGCTTCCAGGTTAGGCTTATCAATTCCTGATCTGACACCAAAGCAAGTTGACATGTGGCAAACGCGTGTTAGTACACATTTGGTAAGTAATTTATGTAGTTAATGATAATGAATTTGGTAGGCAGAGTTTGTGGCCCTTGAGAACTTAGAGACTAATTGTTTGGTGGTGATGATGGTGAGGGGAGTTGAACCCAGGCCGTGTGAGTGCTAGGGAAGCGCTCTCTGCCTCTGTGCCGTGTCTGCAGGGCTTTGAGACTAATGTTGATGCAAGTGAAGTTGTTACATTTATGAAAGTCTTGGTTTTCAATAAATCAGTAATTTGTTTACTAGCAAATGATCACTTACTATAACTATAACTTACTATAACTATATGCAGTAATAGAATTATGCACAAGATAAATCAGTAGCACTAGTAAGTGGATTAAATACTTTGTGTGGAGCAATTTCCTTTGGCAGGGAGATGATTTGGTAATTATTAGATCTAAACTGATTTTTTAATTATTGGCGAAGCATTTACCAGATGAGTAGAAGAATGTGTGTACTGACAAGCAGAAAAGGGGGCATGACTGAGAAAAGGGGATGTATTCAGAGAAATGCAGGAAGTTTTGTATTTCAGGGATATAATATATAGGAGTTGTGAGTAGAAATAGTAGTAGAAAACAGCATTGAAGAACTAAGCTCGAATCAGGTAGAGAAGGCATGGTATGTATTCTCCCAGGGAGCTCAGATCTCATATATAGATGGTGAACTAGTGAAGGGTTTTAAATAGGAGGGAAACTGGATGAATCATGCTGCCACCAGTCAAGTCAAGAAAAGAAGGAAGAATTCATTTTGTAAGGGAAGATAATGTGTTCTGTTGTGGGCCCAATGAATTTGACATGCATAAAAGTGACACTTAGTAGGCATTGGGATTAATGGTCAAGTGCTAGATCTGAATTAGAGATGATGAGTATCAATCATCATTCAACAAATATTTATTGTGTACCTACTATGTATAAAGTACAGTTCTAGGAGTTCTGAATGTTTTTCCCCCCTGGTGAATCTTTTACATTTAGCAGGGGAAGAGAAGACATTAAAAAGATCTGATGTAATATTTAGTATATTAGAAATTTTAGTATATTAGTATGTTAGAAATTAGAATTGTTATGTGGAGAAAAAGACTGAGCAGAGTAAAAGAGGTTGGAGGCAAAGTGTTGTATTAAGTAGGAAAGTCGCTGTAGGCCTCACTTATAAGGAAGGTGAGAATTAGAACCGGGGGAGGTGGTGAGATTGGAGGGCAGTGGTTCTTCATGTATGGTACTGCACCAGCATTCCTAACTGCATGTAGGAATTTGTTAGAAACGTAAACTGGCAGTCTGCATCTGAGGTCTAGCTATTGCTATATAAAAAGTTAGCAGCGTAAGCCAGCTCATATAGCACTTCTCATTTTCTGTGGACCAGGAGACCAGGCACAGCGTATGCAGGTCCCCTGAGTGGCTGTAGTCACTGTGGGCTGGACGTGGCTCTTGTCTTGAGCTTCAGTTGGGGATGAATCCACCTCCAAGCCGAGACAGGTTGTTCACAAAGTTACAAGGGGTGGCCAGAATATACCATAGATGTTTAAATGTTAAAATTTTACTACAGTAAAAGTCATCTTGCCATTAATCCCCCTCAAAAAGCTTCTTGTTTCCAACACACTTACCTGTGGCCTTCGCCACTTTCTGAAGCAGTTCTGGAAGTCCTACTTCATGGGTGTGTTTACATGTATGATCAAAAATGTGGGGAATGCTGCTGGCGAGTGCCATCCAGTGAAAACACAGGCACGTCTAACCATTGCAGGGCCTCCTCACTGGCCTTCTTCACCAGAGCTGGCACCGTGCAAGTTCGGGCTCTTCCCCAAAGTCAAAGTGACCATGAGAGGTAAATGTTTTGAGTCAGTTCAGGACATAGAGAAAGTCACAACAGTACAACTAGACCCTCAACAAAGAGGACTTTCAGGAATGATTCAGCAAGTGGCAGGGATGACGGGGCAAGTGCATTTGAAGAGAGGGAGAGTATTTTTAGTGAAATCAACGACAACATGTTTGAGACAGGGTCTCGCAGTGCAGTTCAGGCTGGCCTTGGGCTCACTTTGTAGCCAGGCTGGTCTCGAACTTGCAGTGATCCTCCTGCCTCAGTCTCCCAAGTGCTGGGATTACAGGAGTGCGCCACCATGCCTGGTGACAATGTATCTTTTATTATAATAAATAAAGAGAAATTAAACATTTACTGTATTTTTCTTTTTTAAAAAATGATTAGTTGATACTTTTATTTCCATTCATTGTATTTTTCCATCACACCTTGCTATTTCTTGTGGCTGTAAAGGTTCAAACTTGTGGCCAGAAGTTGCTATATGCAATGACTAGAAGCTATCATTATCTCCTACAGACTAACCTCACTGTCTAAAACTTACTACAGTTTCCTTCCATGTGGCCTTCTCCATAGGCCCTTAAGGACAAGGCACCTTCTTCAGAGCCAGTAAGGGAGAGAAAATAGGTCTGCAGGCAAGACAGAGCCTTTAACCCAATGTCATATAATCACGGGAGCAACGTGCCGTATCACCTTTTCTGTTGGTTAGATGCATGTTAGAGTGTCTGACCCGTCTTCTGTGCAAGGAGTTTATGAAAGGCATGAATACCAGAAGCAGCAGGTCGTGGCCACTTTAAAGTCTGTCTGCTACAGCTTTATAGAGTCAGAGCTTGTATAGCTAGGATCTGGGAGCTTGTGTTTAAAAAGCCCTCAAGGTAATTCTGTGGCACTCTAAAATTTCCTGCTATTAAGAAAACGTGGAGTGAAACCACCTGCAAGCTCATGGTCTTTGGAGATTTGCAAGGAAAAAGCTGAAAGAAGCAGCAAGTGGCAATCAGTTTCTTTGCTATAAAGTAAGGTTTCTAAGAAGATTTACTATATATGGTTGGCTCTCAGTATCTGTTGATTCTGCACCTGTAAATTCATACTATTATAGATAGAAAGTATTTGAAAAAATGGTGCCATTATTGAACATGTATGTACAGGCTTTTCCCTTGTCATTATTCCTGAAGTAATACAGTATAACAACTAAATAACATTTGTATTAGGAACTGTAAGTAACTGAGGGATGGTTTAAAGTACACAGAACGAGGTATATAGGTTATATGCAGAGACTATTCTCTTCCTGTGGATTTTACAGCCTTAGGGGTTCCTAGAACTCACTGATACCATGGGACTGACAATGCTGTAGTTGCTCTTTGGGGATCATTTCTTGTGATTTCCTTGGACTACTGGGAGAGGAAGAATCAAATGGGAGTAGATTGAAATGTTAATGGGAGGTGAGGAAAAAGATAATATGTAAAGGTCATGTATTTAAATTAAGTTAAACAATTTGTTTTAGTGAAGGTCTTAAAATGAAATTTTTGGAAGTACTATAAACAGAATGGTACTTGAAAAATGTCCATATAAAGTATAGAAATATATATGTAGGCTAAGATTGGATTAAACTTTTATTATTTATCACTTTAAATGCAGCATTTAAAGTAAGGACAGGTATTTTTGAACAACATTTTAGACTTTTATACTTTGTGTTTCAGTAGTAGAGAAGGTCACTACTAAACTTGCGAAGTGTGTAGCTTTCAATTGAAATGGAGAAAGAGTGTAGAAAGCAAATGAAGACCACTTGCTTGTTACAAGTTTTACTTTATAAAGGATAATAAGTCTTAAGAAAGTACAATGTGAAGCAAACAGCATGTTAATTTGAAGCTTTTAAGTTGTATTTGCCCCAGCGCACAAATTTGTAGGTAAATAGAAGTGACACGAGGTATCAGGTATCAGCCAGATTTATTAAGGTAAAAAGATATTCTAACATTCTAGGAATTTTTCTTACAGTTTTTATGTTACAGTTGAGATCAGGAAAAGTTTTGTTTTCCTGGAAGTCTCTTCTCATGTAATTGATAATTCTGTTTTCTTTCTATAAGGTTTGTTTACCATATTTTATGACAAAAGTACTTCAGTTTACTAAACCGGTGTGTCTGTATTTATTGTATGCTTTGATAAAGTCCCTACCAACATATTGAAGCAGAGATTCTACTCCTTAATTGTTGACTCTGCTTGTTTAGGTTAGGATTAAATCTGCTTTGTAACACAACATTTGGATTGTAACAGTCTAACATACTTGAGGTTATGGATCAGCCGTTTATTCATGACATAAGCTACCTCTGACAATTACCCATAACAGAAGGTCCAAGAATACATATGCAGATCCAGTTAACATACGTTGTATTTTAAAATCTCATTTGAAACTTGGTTTTTTGAACTTGAGAACTATTTCAGGTAGACTAAAGTTCTCAGATTAGTTTTGGTATAGGGCCTAGAGTATCATAAACCCTAATAATATATAAATAACTTTTTGCAATGGAATAACAATGTTTTAGAGTCTGAGTCAGGGAGTCAAAAGAAGATAATTACTTCCTTCCTCCCTTTCTGGCCTTGTGAATTTATATCTCTCTGAGATAGCTGGGTTAGGATTCACTGACTATCATTCCTAAAGTGAGGGAGAGGAAAGCCTAGGCCGGCATGGACAGCAGTGGAAGTATTTCAGCGGAGTGGACGGAAGTAGAAGTGGAACCTATCAGTAGCGGTCATTTCAGGAATGTCAGGAGTCTGCAGTAGAATATAGTCCCTGTGAGTATATAAATAGACACAAACATTAAGTGAAAATAAGAATCTAGGTTTAGCTTTAGCAGCCTCTAGAATGAAGAGAATTTCTGCTTGTTGAAACTCAACAAGCAATTGGAGAATTGGTACCTTTCAACATTTTGACATAATGAAAATGACGGATTTGACTGTTTATGCTACTGTTGTCACTGTCACCATCAACAAAAACCTTGAGATAAGATAGATGAAAAAGTATTGTGCAAGCTGTTACCAGAACATTAATGTCCCAGTGTCTTGTTGGAAAGCCTGTAGGACCTGCTAACCAAATGGCAATGTGCAGAACACGTTTTATTAAAACCCTAGAGTATAAGCTGTTGTAGCATCTGTGATGCTGGCAAGGAGTCTTTGTGCCCTCCGGGTGCCTAGATGTGTGCTCCAGGGAGAGACTGCGTCCGGTTAGGCCGTCGCCCCAGTGCAGCGTGCACCGAGCGTGGTAGATTCTCAGTTTTGCGTGAGGAAACAAAACTAGCTGGAAAGTATTTAAACTTAAAATTTATCACAGGGGGTGTGTATGTTAAACATTATTTACAGAGGTAAGGATTTAAGATTTTCATGATACAGGTGAAATTGCAGAAAAAACGATGTGTATTTATAATATGTTGAAATTGTCGTGTGTATACGTGCAGTTTTGTCAAGAATGTACAGCATGACACTAGTCTGTGAAGATGTATAAATACCAACATTAGATTTTAAAATAAGTCACTGAAGAACTGTACACAGAAGTGTCATTGTTATTCACAGTTGCAAAAAGGTAGGAGTGGAATTTTTTTATGGTAAAGAGAATTTTTAAGTAGATTATAGGCTCACCAATTCAAAAGAAGTTAGAAGTCTGTATTAAGTTTGTATAGCAGTACAGAAAAGAGTTTTTTATAACATTGCTGTAGCAAGTGGAGTGAGGCTGGAAAATAAAGGTGCATTTACAAAGCTGACTATTTATATACAATTAGGTGTACGTGAGAATGAATATTGAAAAGGAATATATACAAGGGGTATCAAATCCAAATATATTGAGAATAGTTGGGGAGGGTTTTGTGCCTTCCCTTCTTCTGACATTCAAACATATGTACAATTTTTAAAAGGTGCTTTTTATTTAACTTTCTTCGATGTTATTTTTATGACAATTAATGTTCCTTTTTACTGGGTATTTAGCTCAGCAATCCTCCTGCCTCTGCGTCCCAGTGCTAGAATTATAGGAATGTGCTGTCATGCCCAGCTATTTTTTATATTTGTTGCTGTAATCATCAAAGGCAGTCAGGGTTGAATTATTGTAGATACATAAGCAAAAGCACCTCTTTCAGAGCTATCTAGTAACTTTAAAAATTGTTCTTTGCTATTCTTTAGGGCAAAGCTGTTGGAGTGACTATTGGCTGCATTCTAGGAATGTTCCCTTTGATATTCTTTGGAGGAGGTGAAGAAGATGAAAAACTGGAAGAGAAAAATTAGTCTGCTTAGAGTACCTATAAAAAGATGTAAACTAATGTACCTCAGTTATTAGAAACGCTGTCACGACATTTAAGAGTTAAGACAGAAACCTTGTATAGAAATGGGATCAAATAATTCAGCATGTATTATGGAAAACACTAACTTATTGTGGCTTGGTCTTTGTAGGACATCTTTTTTTAAAAAAATATTTAGTATTTTGTGTAAACTATTGAAATGCGTTTTCATCAATGGCAGTCAACATTTTATCTTCTTCTGTTTCTTTATATATCAAAATGTTATTTAAGTTTCAGTCATTGTACTGTACTGACTTGGGGTTTGCTTATTTGTTACTTAACCATGTGTACATGCATGAAAGTATTCATTGTTGTTGTTATTCCCTGATAGATACGATTCAACCTTAAGATTTTTTCAAATTTCTTAAGGTTATTATCAGTTAGAGATTTTTTTACTCTTTGGCAGCATCAATTTTGTACTGTTTCACAGTAAACATTTACAATCATGTAATTTCAGTAATTTTCTTAACTCACATCTATTCAAAATGAATGCAGATTTTAAGCATACATTGCTCATTTTAATTTTCTGACCATACTGTCTTAAGAACCAGAAGTTAATCAGAAAGAAATTATGTAGTTTCCATACAACCATATATGCTAACAAGTGTACTTACTTCTAGTTGATTTTTTTTACCTTTAATTTCCCTAAAATGAATAATTATGTGGTGAGTTCTGACTCCTGAAGGAAAGAAAATGGTTATTTTAAAACATTTTAGAATAAGAATTATAGAATAGGAGGATCTAAGAAATTGGACATGGCCCTTGGAATTTAAGAGGCTAAATTTTTTTTTTTTTTTTTAAATGAAGAAGAGTTGGAAACTGCCAAGGTTATAGGTAGTTAAGTTGAAGCAGTGTTTGGAAGGTAAATGAGATACAAGTAGTATTGCCTGGGAAGGGTTCCTCCCACCACCCAGAATATTATGTTCCATCTCATCTGAATAGAATGAATCTGAAATACTCCATTACAGTTTTAATGTTTAGTGAACTTAATTTCTGGATATTTTCTTTTGAAGTGAAAGCTGTCATATGTTTTGCTTTTTTACTGTATAATCTAGTCAAAAGTTACATGAAGAGAAATAATTTCTCCCATGTTCAATCTTTTTCTTCTTTTGTGCAAGTGTTTAAGGCATATGCTTGAAGTTGCTTGTTCCAGTCTTGTATATCTAACCTACATGTAATCATGTATGCCTCATAGATTTTAAACCTTTTAAGTTTTTTAGCATTTTATCTGTTGCTCCTGCTAAAAATTTACTTCTGTTTGTAGTAGAGTAAATACATCATGGAAAAGAGAAACAAATTATAAGTTACTGTTTTGGTTATTGAAATCATTTATGTCGCTAAGTAGATGCCAGGGAAGATAAACTTACAGGATGACTATCTTTATAGGAGTATTATTTTGAAGTTTCATTTAAACATAATTATTTTGAACTCTTGTTTTCAGGGAAGATTGTTTTTCATAAGAAAATGTGTCATAAATTCTCTTCTCTGCACTTCAGAATGATTTAGTGATATCCACTAGTTATGAATTTTGAGGGAAAAGGAAAATGCACAAGATAAAATAAATATATAAAATGCTTATTATGCAAAATAGTGTGACATTCTCATTTGATTAAATTAGGATTATATAACTTGAAATCTTAAAATTGTGTTTTATGTCTTCCATATATCACATATAAACACCAAAAATATGTATCTTTTAAATTTCCGATTTTCAATCTATCAAATTATCAACTATCAATCCTATCAGGATTAGAATACTTAATTTTTTTGGTAAATGTGTAAATGCTTTTGCCCCTTTCTGTTTTTATAATTTTTTTTTATTGTGGTGCTTAACTTCTTATTGAGTCCCATATCCAGAAACTTGACCTGTAAGTTTAGACATAACTTTTGTTTTCTTTTTTGTTCTTAAAAATAATCCAGTCCTACTATTAATGGGATTTATATTATTAACAGACTGGTTATCAGAATCTGTCAGTTTAACTGAAAATCTGCAGAATTGTTTAAGTTGCCAAAATATGGAATATAGAACCTTCATACTAAAAGATATTTTACAGTCAAAATAAAAAATTTGAATCATTTAGAGAATTAATTTTCAAAAAATGAAGCCCTGTGGTCATTAACTGGTGGCATACATTTTTCAAGATCTTACTCTGTTGTAATATGGTGCTTTGCACAAGTGATTTCTGAAAAATGGTTCCTTTTAAGCTAATGATTTATAATCGTTTTGTGCTACTTACACAAAGAATCCTATTTCAGACTGAAACTGGAACTCCTTGTTTCTCATATTAGCTATTTCTCTCTTAGGAGCACTAAAACTGTGGTAAATGAAACATGAATTGCTTAGTACTGTTCATTTGAAATTCGTGTTGTCCGTGTATTATGATTTATTGACTTGTTGATGCATGTAAACTGGGTGCATTTTGTTGCCACTGTATGTTAATGGTGACCAATGTTTTTACAAAAGAATTGAATAACAACAACAAAAAAGAATTGAACAAAAAAAGTCTTTTAAGAAATTTGAAATGTGGTTTTCATTTTAAAGTGTGATTTTTTTTTTCAACTAGTCTCAGAGAGACTTGGTTATTCTGTTGCTAAAGGAAATTAGGTTTAATAAATGGAGATTTGTTACAAGGTGGCAGCAGTGTCAGAGACAATGAATGCATCTGGTGACTGCTTTCCTGAAATCCACACTTGACATAGAACCTTATAGGCTATGAGGGAAGAATGATCTCACCAAAAAAAACAAAAACAAAAAAAGGCGTAGAGAGATGGGATTTACAGAAGAGATACCCAATCCACTCATGATAATGTCTCATTTACTTTATTCTGTTTCTCTCGAAAGTAAACTCTGAAGGAAATGAAAGATTTAAAAAAAAAAAAAACCAAATGTGCATCAATTTTGAAGTTAACCTACCTAATTTTAGAATTATGTTTTCTTGCCATTTTAAAACAGTGTATTAGCTGTGATAGAACCTTTTCTTGTGGCCAGGTGGCTTCTTCATGGACTGTTGTGTGCTGTGCTGTGGTCAGTCCCTTGGAAATCTAGTTATTACAATTTTTCATTTTCTGTTTTTTTGCTGCTCTTGTTTCTGGCAACTATTCTATTCCTTTCATCTGCTTCTTTCTCAGTTGTATGGACTTAGAAAGTTGATAATCAGTCTCAGCATAAATTATTTGGGAAATACTAGAAAATAAATTATCTGGGAAAAACTAGAAAATAAAATACTAGAAAATAAGGAGCCTAAGTGAGAATCGGAGAATAGTAATTGTTCAGTTTTATTAACACTTTTTGCAATATACTGTAGTATTTTACACACATTGCCACATTTAATCACCTTAACATGTTGGTGCTATTATCATCTCTTTCATAGTGGGTAAACTGAGGCACGAACAGTTTATTTTCCCCATGATTTCACTAATAAGCGATCTGAAATCCACTTTTGTCCATGTAAGGCCTGTGCTCTTGACTGGCTACAATAGGGACATCAGTTGCATGGAGTTTGTAAGGTCTGTTCGGTGTAGTTTTCTTTATTCCTTCAGGTTCAATGAGTTGTTTTCTCATCTATAGCTCACAGGAATTATAATTACAGCCTCAAAATTCATTGAGCAAATTCTGTGATTGTGAATGCTTATCATGTTCTGGGCACTAATATCCCTATTTTCACGGAAGAAGAAAACACAGAAAAGCAAATCCATACTTAATTTTTGTTTTGTTTTAATGATGGGTGGTAAGTTCAGAGGCAGTAAATGAACAAAGCAAGGTGGGTAGGAGAAATGCTAGAAGCCGTAAGTGGGGCTGGTCAGGGATGACCTGAAGTGAGAGCATTGACAGTACAGGTACCGGGGATGAGAGGGGTCACTGGGTTCTGAGGAATCGACACTTAGAAAATCTCAGATATGTGGAATGTTTCGCTTTGGGAGGCATTGTAAGTGTTTTATTTTATGTTGCCTAATGTCTCGTGAAGCCTGAAGATTACTCCTTAAATGTTAAGATTAATACTCCTTGGCTGTTTACTGATACAGTAGAAAGAAACAATACAGAAGCATGGAAAAGATCATGGAATTTGAGTCTGTAGATAATCCATCAGAAGATAGTCTAGGGTTCATTGTGTACTCATAATGAAATCTAAGTAACATTGCTTGTTTTTACCAAGCCAAAAATGCTATTGGTATATGAGTTATAAGTAACTGAAATTTGTTTTTTTTTTTTGACATTTAGAAATGGACTAGTAATTAAAGCAGGGACATATGTAACATGTCAGTTTTGAAAGTTTAGGACTTTCTGAGTCTCCTGATCTTACAGTCTTGCTGTCAGTTATATGAAATACATGATGTTTTGTATTGGTGTTAAGGTGAAATTTTATGACATCTAATGTGTGAGTGCCTTTGGCATGTTTACATAAATTTGAGTTAAGTCTGAGCAAACTTTTTTTACGGACATGAAAATTTTAAAATTAGTTTGGGATGGGAATCTTACAGATCACATCATTTCCAAATTAAACTTTTTGTGTAAATGCATAAAATGTGTGAGTGAAGGAGCTTTTGGGAGCAGCTGGGAGGAGAAATCCTCAAAAAAAGGACAGAGCAAGTTTCTGTGAGACCTGTGAAATACAGGAGTGACTTAGTGTTTGCTGCCAGTGTGAAAGCCTTATTTTGTGTAGTGCTTTCAAAGCACATATGTGAATGTTGCACATAAATGGGGTTTAAAAGCAGTTTTTCTTTTTAAATAAATAATTAGAATTAAGGTTTTATCTTTCTTGCATGCCAACCCGATTAGTACCACCACTCTCCTCCACAGAGTATCATTTCTGATCTTTTCCTTATCTTCTTTTCTTCACCGTTGGGTGATGGAAATACTTTTAGAATGCGTTTTATGTCCTGTGCTGTTATTTTACAGGCATGTGAATCAAGAATGTTCTCTTTTCTTCCCCACCCCTACTTGGGAGGAGAACAAAAGTCATCTGCATTATTAGCCCAGGCAGAGAGCTCACATTTCATAAGGAGAACATCTGACAGTGTTTTAAAAGTCAGTTCCACAGAGGATGAGATCTCATCTGTCTTCCTCCCCTCTCCATGTAGAGTGCCTGGCACATACTGTATGTTCAGTGGCCACTGGTCTGATGAGTGTCACTGTGCACACGTCACTATGATTTTCTTACCAGGGATTTGCATTCTGACTTGACTTTTAGCCCATTCTGTATCAACACTGAATTATTACTTCCTTTGTCATATTCTGTAGCTCTTCTAAACCTGAGCACATTTTGCTTCAGGCAGATTCATTAATGTAATGCCAATTCTCTGGACCATTGTTTACAACATCAGATGCTCCATGAAAAATAAAATACATATATATACATTCTTTTCTTTAAAAACAGTTACCGAAAAACAAATGTTGCTTGGCTTGATATTGTCAGTCTTAGTAAACTTGTGCTGGAAACAAATGGTTACTACTTTACTTTCTGTTTAATCTACTCTAAAGTTTCCTCTGAGGATTAATATCAAATATATTGAGCTACAGTTTTTAGAATCTCTTCTCTTTTCTCTTAACATTGTGTTATTTACCCAACTTGAGGCTTAATGTTACTTTTACTGCTTTCCTCACGTCTCAGGAGAACAACTTTGTGATTATGTTTCATTAGTATCGTAAAGCAAAGATTTTTTTTTAAACTTTTTGGCCTCAAAACTACTTTTCTGAAAATAATATTAAGGTCCTCAAAGAACTTTAGTATCTGAGGATTATATGAATGTTTACTATACTAGAAATGAAAACTGAAAAACTATAAAAATTATTCACTGATTTATTTAAAAATAAACTAGTTTCATGTTATAATACATATTTTATGAAAATTAATTCTCAAAGTAATGACAAAGTAGCATTATCGTAACTTTTTTTTTGTCATGAGACAAGACAGTTGGGTTCTCCTGTTTGTTTCTGCGCTATATCTGTTTGATATGTGGTTTTGTTTGGAGTAAATGAAAAAAAACTAGCTTCTTCCATATATGTCATTATAAAAGGAATATTTTTAAACTTTTTTATATGACTTGTTTTCTGTACCAAAACTGGACGATCAGTAGTTTCTAGAAGGTTAGTTGCAATGTAGAGTATGAATCCCTATCAATGAAATCTTGCATTGAATTATATTAGCATCCATTGCTGGGTACTTTTGTAACTTTTCCCCTTGCATAATTTTGTAACACACTCAGTATCTGAAAACTACCAATCCACTTAATTATGCAGATCTTTCAAATGTTAATATACTTTACCATGTGCAATTTTTTTGCATTTAATTAATTAATTAATGTATTTATTTATTTTTGGTGCTGGGGATCGAACTCACACCATATGCAATTTTTAAAATCACATTTAATATGATCAGTCTCTTCAGAGAAAGCCCTTTAAATATTGAGATGTTGTCAAGTTCAAATGGCAGATACACATTTTCCAAAATTCTGATTTTCACTGGAAAGCAACAACACCATTAGTTTTCTTTGCAGTGACAGTTCACTTTGGTCATGTTTGAAGTATGTCTGTCAAATATCCACATTTGAATACCTAGTTTAGGGGCTGAGGATATAGCTCAGCAGCACAAGTGCCTGCCTGACAAGTTCGAGGTGCTGAGTTTAATTCCCAGCACCCCCATCCAAAAAATGAATAGTCTACTTTATTGCAAAACTTGCGAACAGTTTTTCTCATGACAACCATGTATATTTTGTCTGCAAAGTACTTGGTGTACACTTCTCATTTCTTCATGTGGAGAATAGTCAAGATTTCAATAAAGGACCCTTACTGCTTCGTGGAAACCCTGAATGAAGCAGGCCAGCATGCTATATGCCTTTCCCCTCCCACCTTGCTCGCTCACTCTCTTTCTCGCTCCTTAAACTCTTGGGCTCATCTCTTTGGCCCACCTGAATGTCTGGAGTAGCTGGCATCTGTAACCCTACCTGAAATTGCATCTTTGCTTTTGCACCATCAGTAAATATTTCAGTAGTGAAAAAGGTGATGATGCCTTATTATACAAATATTTTGATCTCACAAATTTTAAAAAAGTGACAAGTCTGTTGACCATAACTTCTGCACGTGGAGAACTGCTGTTTTGAACTTGCCTGATTAGAAGAGGGTTAGTGACAAGCAGCAGAACCCCCAAATAACAGCCCAAACAAGGTAAGACATTTATTTCTCATGTGGAATCATTGTTTGTTGTCTGGAGCAGATGAGATCCTAGTTGTTTCTTTGTAGTATTTCCTGTGCAATCAGTTTTGTTTAGGAAGTGTTTTTCCTATACCTAAGTCTTCAAGCACTCTACCTATTCTATCTTCCAGCAAATTTAGTGTTTCTGTTTTAATATTTAGGCCTTTGATTCATGTTGATTTTAGTTTGGTGCATGTTGGTAGACATAGGTCTAGTTTTAGACTTTGGCATGTGGAAAGCCAGGTTTTCCATCACCACTTTTTAAAGAAGCTATCTTCTTCCCATGGATGTGTTTTGTCCTTTTGTCAAAGACAATGTGGTTGAATAAATTTGGAGTTGTTTTTGCAGCTTCTGATCTGTTTCACTGATCTTCAGGTTTTTTGTTTTCTTGTTTGTTTGGCTGATTTTTTTTTTTTTGCCAGTATCATGCTGTTTTTATCACAATAGCTCTGTTGTATAATTTCAAGTCAGCAATTGTGATATGCCCTGCCGTGCCTTAGTTGCCTAGAATTGTTTTTTCACTATTCTAGGTCTCATTTGGCTCCAGATGAATTTCAGGATTGTTTTCTCTAGTTCTATGAAATATGCTGTTGGAATTTTGATCCAGGATTGAGTTAAATCTGTTAACAATTTTGAGAATATGGCCTTTTTCACTGTGTTGGTTCTTCCTACTCAAGAGCAAGAGAAATCTTTCCATTTCTGATATCCACTTCAGTCTCCTTTTTTTCAGAGTACTGTAGTTTTCAACGTAGATTTATTTTATTTTATTTTATTTTATTTTTGTACTGGGAATTGAACTCATGACATTGTGCTTAACAGGCAGGCACTTGTGCTGCTGAGCTAAATCCCTGGCAAGATCTTTTACTTCTTTGTTTGATGATTCTAAGTATTTCATTTTTTGGGATGCTATTTTGAAAGCTGTTGTTTCTCTAATTTCTTCCCCATGAGTTTGTAATTTGTATATAGGAATAGCAGTGATACTGATTTTTGAGTGTTTACACAACTGAATTTGGTTATTAAATATAGAAGTCTTGATAGAGTTTTTGGCCTCTTCTATGTGGAATGTCGTGTCATCTGCAAATAATGATAATTTAACTTCTTCATTGCCTATCTTTATTTCTCTTTCTTGTCTAATTGCTCTGGCTAATGTTTCCAGAACTATACTGAATATGAGTGGTGATGGTGGACATCCTTGTCTTGTTTCTGATTTTAGAGTGAAAGTTTTCAGTTTCTGACCATTTATATGATGTTGCTATTGGTTTGTCATAGAAGGCTTTTATCAGATTGAGATAAAGACTGTTCTAATTTTCTGTAGGGTTATTATGAATGGGTGCTGGACTTTGCTAAATGTTTTTTTCTGCATCTGTTCAGATAATTCTGTGATTTTTGTCTTTGGCTCTGTTGATATGGTGTATTACATTTTGATCATTATGATGTTGGCTGTTGGTTTTTCATAGATGGCTTTTATCAGATTGAGATAAAGAACTTCTATTCCAATTTTCTGTAAGGTTTTTTTTTTGTCATGAATGGATGTTGGACTTTGTCAAATGCTTTTTCTACATCTATTGAGATGGTCATACAATTTTTGTTCTTGGCTCCGTTAGTATGGCTCATTAAATTTATTGACTTGCATATGTTGAACTATCCTTGCATCTCTGGGATGAACCCCACTTGGTCATGGCATATAGATCTTCTTGGTGATTTGCTTCATTCTCTTTGGCAGTATCTTATTAAGGATTTTTGCATCTGTGTTCATTAGGGAGTTTGGCCTGTAGTTCTCTTTTTTGGTTGGATTTTTCTCTGGTTTTGCTTGCTTCCAGGACTTTGAGAGTATTGCTTCCCTTTCAATTTCATTAAAGAGTGTGTGGAATAATGGCATTAGATGGTCTCTAAATGTCCTTCAGAATTTAGAAGTGAATCCATCAGGACTTGGACTTTTTGTTGTTGGTAGGTTTTTAGTTACGTTTTCAATTTCTTTGACTGATGTTACTCGGTTATTTAGAATTTTTATATTCTCTTGGGTCAACTTTGGTAATTCTTAGGTGTCTCTGAATCTGTCCATTTTTTCCTGTGTATTCCATCTTATTAAGAGTAAAAGTTCTTGAAGTGTAGGAATTGATGATTTTCTCAATTTCTGCAGGATCCATTGTGATTTTACCTTTTTAATTCCTAATTGCATGAATTTGAGGGGTGTTTCCCCCATTTTTTGATAAGGTTGGTTGTCTTTGTTACTTTTCTGTCATTGCTGAGACAAAATAACTGACAGCCAAAGTTAAAAGAGGGAAGGTTTTTTTTCTTAGCTCACAATCTGTGGAGATTTCAGTCCATAACTGGCTGACTCCAAGGCAGGGTAGCACATGGCAAAGGTCAGTTGTTCATGGCAGTGAAAGACACCAAAAGCAGCAAGCAAGGAGGAGGAGGAGGAGAAAAAGGCAACCTCTTTTTGTCCTTGTATTGGATGCAGGTTACCTGTCCGAAGGCATTGTACCTTGGATCGATCGCAGACTCCAGATTCACTCATCTCCATAAAAAGCTAAGACTGTATGAGGCTCTGTGGGGACATTGACACAACCGTGGCAGTTAGCTAAGGCTTTGTCAATTAATCTTTCAAAGAACCGAGGCTTTGATTCATTGATTCTTGGCATTGTCTTTTTAGTTCCAGCTGAGGCAATTTCTGCCCTGATTGTTACAATTTCTTCCCTTGTACAAGCTTAGAGCTTGACTTTTCATCTTTTTCTAGAAGTTTGAGGTTTAACATTAGCTTGTTTGAGCATTCTCTGCTTTCCTGATACAAGGATTCACCACTGTAAATTTTCCTTCAAAACAGAGTAATAGTAAATCCAAAATGGCTACCATAATACCTCTCGTTATCTTTGAAATAGCTGCCCATGCCATCAGATATAATAAGATCAAACAAGACAGAACAGAATCAAACCAAACAATGAAAATGGTACAGAACTTTGAAGACAAGATAATAGGGAATTAACAGTGACTACCACCTTCAGAAGAAGATCCCCCATAATGCTACACTGTGTATTGTTATCCTCTAAATAGATGATCAGAGTCCGGCTTAGGCTGCAAAGTCAACGAAACACTACAAGCGTTAAGTTGTACTTTACTTTAATAGCTGTCGTCTGAGACTGTTTCTCCAAATCAGCCAGTCGCCCACGGTGGGTGGGGGGTGTATGTGGGGTGATGGTGGGGTGGGCCTTGGCTCTTTTTGTCTCTCAGCCCATCTAAGGTGGTTTTGTTAGGCAATTGAAGAGAGGGGTGGGTAATTTAAGGGTTTTTAGTTCACAGGGTAAACATTCTAGTGGTCAGTACCGTCCTTTTAGTGTATATATTTCTCTATATAGAAAAAGTCTTTAGAAGAATAATGCTGAAGGTGCTTGAAATAAACACTCCTCATTTATTTCAAAGTCTTGCTATTTCTGAGCAGTTAGATCTTGGGAGAGAAGTGTGTCGTAGAGCAGCTCTGCAGAAAGCTTACCCCAAATTCCTCATTCTTCCCAGTAGAAAGTATATCCAGTGTTTTGCCTGTCTGCTATTAGCACATTACCCTTTGCATGCCATCTGATATTTGGCATGTTTTATAAACAGGCGGAAAGCTCTAGTCTGGATGCTGGGCTACATTCAGTTTTTGTAATTACAGCTTCCTGCAATATTCTTCCCACTCAGAAGCTAATAAATAGTCTAGCTGACTAAGACTCAGCCTTTCTCTTTGTCTCTGCAACACTTAGGAATTCCAAATGCAATTCAGAACAAGTATTTTCTGTACCCACCGCTACCATTACGTGTTTAGGGTCCAGCAGTGGCTGGATTACGAGGGAGGCGTATCACCAAAATCCTGAGATCCAGTCCCTTCCGGGGACGATCACCTTACAGAGAGCCTGCAGTCTTTGGGCCTTCTCTAACCCCACAGTTCTGTCATTCTGAGTGAAATGACCCACGTAGCAAGTTCTTACAATGCATTACCTGTATATTAGACTTTTTGTTTTCATGTAACTTAACATATTGGGCAATGGAGACATTTGACACTATATTAGTCTTTACTTTGCAGTGAGACTTAACATGAGGGTAACTTCTTAAAGATATTGGATTACGCCAATCAGGGAAAAGTAGAGTAAAATGTAAAGGGTGATCTCAGTGTGTAAATTAATATTACATTCTTTAGGATCCTGTGTCTCTCTGTGGATACTATTCATACACTGTCAAAATTGGTTATGTCATGCCTAAACACTGCTCCTAAAATACAGAGTATTCCTCATTCATTTGTTCAGTCCTTGGTCTTTATCATGATACCCTATTATAGGTTACCCTTCTTTTAGCGAGGGAACTTGGCATTTGCTATATGCTCTTTAGAGTCTGCTGCTCTATAGAGAAACTGGTTGTTTGATAATTTTAGAAGACACTGGCCTCTCCAGTAGGACACTGGTTTTCAACATTGCTATAGCTATAAATTTTAAATTTCTAAAGTCTTGGTTAGAGAATTAAACTCATTTAAAATAAATGGGTAGATTTAAACGGTTCACCCACATCCGATGATCTTTGTAAGCCTCTGCTTCTGAGCTCCTGAGGGGAGTGGTTGCTGCTTACAAACCTGGCAGTCAGTTGTATGTAGGAAGTTATACGTTCACAGCTGATGTGTTTTGCTGTTATGATGCCATGTTAATAGTTTGTCATTTGTTATCAGAGATTTGTAGGTCAATTAGTGCCTAGCAGTGTGTACCCCACACAAGACTTCTCTCAGCTCTGTGAGTGCTACTCCTGTGTATAAAATTGGGACAGCCGCGGCTCTTCCAGGGTGGTGTAAGAGTCTGTGACTGCAGAAACGATTGGCGTATGGAAGCAGCTCTGTAAACATGTGGTGAAGACAGGTCTTTAGGGCGCTTTCTTGGCTTTAATTTTAGTAGTAAATTGTTTGAAAAAAAGAGTGAAACTGAATTTTTTGAGCTGATGAATCAAAGGAGAATGAATTCATTCCACTTTCTTTGGGTATTTATAGTGCGACTTCTTTTTTTAAAGTATTGAATTCTCAGTCAATGCAGCACATCTTTGATCAAACCAAAAGATCTCAGATCAAACAGGGTTTAGAAGTTATCTGTGCTGCTGCTACCCTTCAAATAACTAAACTGATGCCTGATGACTCAGATCCTCGCAGCGTTATTTTTATGTTACAAAAAGCTGACAAGTTCTATGAGAATCCTTTATATCTTTGAAATATTTAAATCTATGGCCTGGTCTTCTGTTTTCTCGTTTTGTAATGCTAGGCAAGTTGTTTTACTCATCTGCAAAGGAGTGTTACACTTTATTATTATCTTGCTTCTCACACTGCAAAGGAAGAGCTTTTTCACTGAGATTGCTCTTGCCTTAAATTACAGTAACTCACACAGGTGAAACTAGGGGCTTTCATTTTATGGAAAGCTTCACACATACCTCCTTTCTCCTGTGAAATTGACTGAGTACAGCCCACTGAACTCAAAATCGGTGAAGGGAAAATTGCTTAATTTCTCAGAGCTTACCTCTTTAGGCATCATGTATTACAACAGTTTTAGCATCTCTTTGGTCTGAGTCGACTCCTCTCCTTTCCTGGTAGCCACATAAATGACCAGTCACTGGAAAAATCCAGCAGAAGAATGCTTAGTTGCTTCCCATACCAGATTTCAGAGCTGCAAAGACAACTGTACGCTTGGCATTTTAAGCCAGTACATTTGGGGGTGGTATGTTATGCAGCAACGGCTAATTGAACAGAAGTTCGGACTTGGATGTGGACTACTCCGTAACAAATTCATCACGTACGTGGCCTTGGCTTCAGCCTGAGCCGTGTTGGAGGCTCACGGGGGCTGCCGGTGAAGGCTGAAAGGGTAGTGAGGGGCTGTGTTGGCCTGGAGAAGAGACACCTGTGGCATGGAGTGGTTGAAAGTTTGGCAACATGACTGTGAAAGAGAGAAAATACATCTGAAGGTCTTGAAGCTCTGACTAAGAGACTATTTCTAGACAGAATGTGGAGCTTGCCAACTGGCTTCTTTTAGCTGTGTGTGATAAGACACAAATAGAGAAAGATCAAAAATGAAAGTGCCAATGCAGAAAACTTTTTAACACAGGGCTTACTGAGTTGGAAAATAAAACTCTCCTGTCCAGTTTTTCTAGTCTGTGAAAGGTTTCCAAATGGCCTTGGAGAAAAGAACAAACTTTAAGTGCTGCCAGTAAAATGAGTCAGGGTCAAGAGTGTGACCAAATGACCTTTTGTTAAGACTCCAAAAAAGATTCAAGGTAGAATTTCCTATGCAGAGGTGGTTCTAAAGGGTACTCTGATAGCCCAAGGTATGGAGGGGTCTCTCAGGAAAAGACTTGGGAGTAAAGCTCTTGTCTAGTAAGATTTATAGGAATCTCACACAATTCTGGAGAGAACTATACTAGCAGAAATCCAGAGAATTGCACCATAAGAGACTATGAAAAATGAATAGAAGCTGCTAGCCCGTCTTGGCGAACCTGTGGCAGGAGATTAGAACTCTTCAAAATGGGCATGTTTCCTTCTTTCTCTTTTTTTCCATCCAGACTGGGTCTTTTCCCCTCAGCTTGCTGTTCTACACATCAATCATCCATAGATACACTCAGAACTGTGCTTTCCTAGTCTGTTAGGAACTTCTTGATTCATTCAAGTTGACACATGACTAACAGTCACAATGTGGCATTTATTGCATGATTATAATGCATCCTAACATCAGTGGTTCTCAAAGCTTTGATTGCATCAAGGGTGCTTTTTAAAAGTGCATATTTTCCAATCCCATCCCCAGATCGTCTCTTTGGGGGCTAAAAATATGCGTTTTAGCAAACACCTAGCTCACTTTGATATAGTTGGTCACATGACACTTTCACAGAATATTAGCCTGCCTTCCTTGGGCTCCTCTTGCCTCTTGCTGCTTGTCTGGTCATTCCCTGTACCACAGGAGGGACCAGGGAAGGTCATTGGGTGAAACTGAAAATGAGGCAAACACACGGTAAAAAAATAAGATCTATCCTGGGAGTTGAAGATGCAGACTAAAATAACAATTCTTTACTGATATTACTGATTCCTGCTCCTCTGACTTTTCCACCAGTAGGCAAGTGCTGGCTATAAAGTTATGTTGATTGATTCTTTCTCAAGGCAGCCTCTGAACAGCTCTTCAAAGCTAGGAAGATTCACACAGCTGGAAACTGAATTGTGATGAGTGTATCTGTCAGCTGCATGACGTTTCCTCACTCGTCCTGCTCTGAGTGCTAAATCCGTGATCACTGAGGGCAAGAACTTCTGTTCATTACGCGGCTCATAGCTGGTCTGAAGGCCCCGGCAGTCCCAACTGGCAGAAGTAACAGCCACATTTTACGTTTTATGAGGCTGGGATGAGTGTTGCACCTGTTTCACCCTTTAATCCCCATCAACATCTCTGAGATAGTCTTTACGGATGGAGACCATGGGGTTCAGAGAAATGCAAATAACTTGTCCCAAGGGGAGAGCTTGGAGTAAAACAGCTGTTTACCTCAGTGCCTAGGTTTCTGAAGTACACTGAGGGCCAGCTCCTTAGAGCAGGAGTCACCAAACCCCAGGCCGCAGGCCATGATGGCTTCTTGGCCTGTTAGGAGCCAGGCCACACAGCAAGAGGCGAGCGGCAGAGAGCTGGTGACGTTTCATCTATTTACAGCTGCTCCTCTTGGTGCCATTCCTGCCTGAGCTCCGCCTCCTGGCAGTAGATCTGGTAAGAACCAGAACCCTAACGTGAACAGTACGTGTGAGGGGTCTGGGTTGCAAGCTCCTCTGAACTCCCTAGAACATTCTGCCCACCCACCTCCCAATCCCTGATGTGGAGAAACTGTCTTCCAGAAAACCAGGTCCTGGTGCCAAAAAGGTTGAGGACCAGTGCGGTACAGCACACCGTGGTGTTTTACAGAGAACAGCTACTGGAACACACAACCAGATGGGACCTGTGTTAGTCAGCTTTCTGTGACTAGAACATATTTGGAGATAACTTACTCACTTATGAGCTGAAAAGGTTCTTTTTGACTCTCAGCTGTAGAGGTTTCGTCCCTGACCAAGAGGCCTCTGGCATGAGTGCTGGATGGCAGTGGTGGGGAGCATGTGGCCAAGCAAACTGGGCCTCTGTTTATTGCTGGCCAGGAACTGAAAGAGAAACTGAGGGCTCACCATCCCCTTCAAGGGATGTCTGGCGTGAGGCCCCAACTCTGAAATTTCCAGCATCTCTCCCAATACACCAAACTAGGCACCCGCATCTTTAACACGCGGAGCCACTGAAGATACAAGCCATAGCAGTTCCGGAGCAGAACGGAGGACGCAGGTCTTCCAGCCCCCAGCATAATTTTCTTTCCATGGCCTCATATATGGAGAGGAAAAAATAAATGTTAGGAAAAAAATGACAATCTGGAGAGAGAGAGAAAGAGAGAGGGAGAGAAAGACAGAGGGAAGGAGAGGGAGAGAGATTTTTCCTTTATGTGTTCAGATAATCTGGAAACTCTTGATTCCACTAGCAGTGATAGTTTTTAGGAGTATTCTTAGCAAAAGGCTAAGTTATGCTGTTACATGTGGCCTTGGAACAGATCATCTGGGTCCTGCCTTACTTTCATAAACTGCTATTCCCTGCACTTTGGGGAAAATGTTAAGACAGTGGCAAATTCTCATTTTGAAGATTTGCAAAACCTCTGAAAATCTTCTTAAACCCATTCAACCAGTGTAGACCTTAATGGTGAAAGGTTAATAGTTGAGCCACAGGGGCATATTTTAGTGTGAGAGCGAGCTGATTTTGTGGAAATTCAGGTTCCCAGCTTATACCCAGAGGTGAGTAGTGGCATAAGTAGTGCCTTAAACAGTCAAGACTGGCCCGGCATGGTACAGGACCGTATGTCACAGCAAGGACCTGCGTTTGTGTTCAGCTCTGTTGAGACTTGTGCGATTATAGAGCAAACTCTCATCCATGTGGGCTTGGATTTTCATTTTAAATTATACTAGCCACGCACCTGTTGGTAGAGATAGGGACTGAACGAGAACGGCTGTGGAAGAACTTACTGCAGATTAGCCTTTCTGCAGGTGGGGTTGCCCTGTCATCTTGGAGTACAGTCTCGTGGACTTTCCGCAGCCGATGGGACCATGCACTGTCCTGTTCACATCTGGACTTCATCAGAAGTTGGTGAAATTGTGACGCTGAGTGTATATGATCACCGAGAACTTCAAAGCTGAGTCCAGACCGCCCAGATGCCGCCCCGAGTCCCTGAGTTCCCGTGACTGGGGAGCTGTGCTAATTGAGAACACTGTTTCTGAAAGCACCGTGGTACCTTGGTGCACGAATGCTTCTGTTTGCAAACAATTCTATTCTCAAACAAAGGCATGTGACAAAATTTTGCTACTGTTCACAAATTCCACATGGGGTGACAAACACAACTGTGGCCATCTTTCCCACACAAACAAAATTGTGATCATCTCCAAATGGTAAAACAAATTTAAGTTCCTGAACCAAGGCACCATTTTATAGGGTGTATTTTGCTGAATTATGTAGATTAATTCCAGGTGTTGCACAGACACACATTTTATATATATAATTATTTATTTTACTGTGACTTTATTTAGAAACCATTTAAAAAGTTAAAAGATTGACTAAAAATATATAAAGCAAATATCTGTGGTATAAGGATGTGATAAAAATTATGCAAGTGGTACAAAATGTTCATAGCTTAAGATCCTAGAATATAAACCCACAGTATCTGAAGCTAATCTTGTGAGACCAGGTGTGTGGGTGTCAGAATTCAGAAAACCCTCTGTACCACTTGACTCCCAAGAGGTGACTGGAATAGCCGTTCAAATTGAGCACACCATTATTTCTGCAGTAAATCATGAATAATCATGAATATTCAAAGTCTGTAAATAGACTCACATTAATTCAGGTCAAGTTTTGCAATGAAATGAGTTACAAAAATATGTTTTTGCATTTTGGAATTGTAGATAAAAAATTTTTAATCTGTAGGAAAATAGACCAAGAGGAAAAAATCAATAAAAGGAAAGCAAATTCCAGGAATGTAGACGAAAGCCATACTTTATAGTTTATCAAACATTTCCCCTTTTACTATTTTGTTTGTGAGTAGGTGGCCAATCTGAGGGTCAGGGAGGCTAAGCAACTTAGCAGGCATCGTGCACTGGTGACCTATGGCCAGGACTGGAGTCCAGGGCTTCTGCTCTAGTTTCTTGATCTTTCCATCCCACAATCCTCACATGATGTAGCTCGGAAGAGCTGAGTGATCGAACATGTTCACTGAGTACAGAATGCTTTCCTCCGAAGCTCCAAAGCAATATATAATTTTCACTGAGAGGGCTTGAAACGGGAGAATGAGGAGGGACTTAGCCATGAACATTTAACACTGAACTAGAGTTGTAGCTAAGGTGCTTGAATCTCTTCTGACCCTGCATAAAACCCAGCCCAAGTACTTGCAGTCCAGGGGTATTCAGAGAAACTGTTGCCTGCCACTTACAGAAATTTCTAGTAGTATTGAGAACCTGCTTTATGCCAGACACCCCTTGCATGACACTTTGGGGCCATTGTTGCCATTATCCTTCTCCAGGTAAAGAAATAGGGGCTCAGAGACATGGCCAAGGTCACATTGCTGGTGACAAATCAGGGTTGGGCCAAGTCTAGTTCTAAGGGTCACACTCTTAGCTGCACAGAACCGTTTCAAAGTACTTGATTTCTGCTCTGCCCACCGGAGGAACGCCTTTTCCTCTGACACAAGCAATTGATGACTAGATACGTCTAGTTCCCTCATTTTGCGTGTCTGTGTCCTAGGAACCCAAACAGAAGTTGGTTTGCTGCTTAGGGTTGCTCATGCAGCACCCCACTGCCCCAGATGGAGAGTTGCCTGCAGTAAAAAAACTGCCATAGGTGCATTTAGTTGGGGTGTAAAGGGAAAGTGGTTTTGGAGAGCGGATTGGAGGCAGAAGTTAAGTCATGACGTTAAGTCATAAGGAGATTTTGTTCTCTAGGCAATGGAGGATCCTCAGGTGGACACATTTCCACGTGTGACATTGCTTTTTGTCTTGGAAATCAGGTGTTACTCCCTGGAGGACATGCCAGCTAACTAGGTCTGTAAGGAGAGATGGGTGTCACCAGCACAGGTGACTATTCATCCAGGGCAGGTCAATGGGGACTGCCAGGTATAGCACAGACAGTTCAGGATTCACAGTTATCTGAATCAAAACAAGCCACTCTCCTGCACTGGGCGTGCACTGCTCTTCTACACTGATTGTTGATTTTAATCACAACCATAGTCCTGCCGCACAGTCAGCTCCTAAACAGCTAAGTCGGATTCAGACCTTTTCTCTGGGACACCAAAGCCTCTTTCCGTTCTGTCCTACAAACTGCCTCTTCCTGTGGAGTCAGGCTCGGCTCAGAGCACAGATGGAGGTGGAGGAAGGCAGAGGCTCAAACGGGATTGAAAGTTGCAATCAGGTTTAAAGAACTTTGCCAGTTTACCAGCTATTCCAAGCACCCTTTCTGCAGAAACCCATTCTTACTTTCAAGCAGTACCCGCCCTAGATGGCTCCGTTCATTAATCAGGGTGCAGTGACTGGGTGGAGCAGGCGGGGTGTTCGGGGGGCCAGCACCAGTCTCACGACCCCTCCCCCTGCTGGGCTACTGCTCTTTTGCCTTCGTGCTTTCCTCCCCTCAGTCTGAGAGGGTGCACAGAAGCTGGTCACGTCATCAGTCCGCCCTGCAGCTGGGGCTGTTCAGAAGGTGGTTTCAAGGAGGGCGCTCCAGAGTCAGCCAAGATGTGCTGGACACTGCTCAGTGACCCTTCTCATAGTCCCACACCATCACCACCCACCCTCTGCGTCTCAACAGATGTGCCTGCCTGGAGTCTGGGTGCTGACTATCCCTACCTGGCCCAGTTAGGAGGTTGCAGGGAGGAGGTTACCTAAAGCATTGCTGATCGTCAGATGCATTGACCACGGGGTTCCCCACACACCGAGAGCACCAGAGATTAACATGGGTTGCACAGGGTGGTTAGAGCCCTTATCCACAAGACAGATGTGTTCTTAGGAGTCAAACTGCATCCCCAGCCCGCGGGTGTCATATGTGTCAGAGGGAGCCAGAGTGAAGAGAGATGAGCACCTACAGCGCCTTGGGTCACCCACACGTGGCTGCCCTTGGTCCAGCCTCGGGCAGGTGTGATCAGGGTAGAAGACTCTAAGAAACTGGAAAAATGACGTCACAATCTAAACAATTTTTTTTTGTTATTGGGGGGACTGGCTCTTTGCATGTGTCCTATTAATTTCCATGAAATAACCAGGACCTCTCGGACTTTGAGCCTGGTTCCTCTTAATAGAGATTTCTCTCCTCTTGTCTCTGGGCACGTGCTGGGAGACCTGGGATGGAAGGCACCTCCCCCCCGGGCTGGCTTAGGGTCCTCCGTCCTTGTCTCTGCATAGCTGTGGCTTTTCACCCTTTTGATATTAGCTTTCCCCACGTGGCCACATGGCTCAGGAGTTTTCTTTTCTGGCTAGCTCTAATGGCAAACAAATGGGCCCTTTGTTTGAAGATTTTTTATCCTCAGCTAATTACAGTGGGGCACACAGACCAAAGTAACACACACGAGGAGGCTACAAAGCTCAGCCTTACGCACTCTGTGCTTCACAGACCCCTGCCTGTAGCTGCTGACGGTGACACCATGGAGAGAGTTATCAGCTGGGTCCCTGTACTTGTTTGGCTGCTGCCTAGCTGTGTGGCCTTATGCGTATCAATCCTTACCCTGCTAGTCTCAGTCTTCTTTCTAGAAAACAGGGAAAATGGCATCTACCGTTCATTGCGTTCAAGAGGCGCAATGAGTTTACACACCCCCGCTGGCTAACCTGGTGCTCGGAGGTCACAGAGGCTGCAGATGGCTGTGTTGTTGCTGAGCATTGGTAAGGTCCTTGGATTCCAGTGCTCTGTCCTTACTCCTAAAGATGAGGGCTGCTTCCTCTCCACGATGACCACTTACAAGTTTAGAAGCTGAAGATAAAATATAAGACCTGTGGGCATCAGCCAGTCTCTCCAGCTGCTCACCTGTCCATGGTGAAGGATTTGAAGTTCTGAGGATTTAGGGAGCTGATTGGTGCCCTCCCATTGGGCCCTGGACAGTTATGAGTGAAATATTCTGAGAATTGTATCTTGAAATTCTCCTTTCTCTCAGAAAATAAATGTCACTTGCTGTGTTTCCCTTTTATAATCTCTGTGCCATCGCTATGTCATGAACATAACACTCTCAACCGCTCTCAAGGTCAGGAGGTGAAGATATCCAGCCACACTCACCATCTTGGGACATGCTCCACATCCAAGGTGAAGTCCAGTGGACCCTCCCCCACCTCTGCAGCTCCAAGTAAGACATTTTTTTGGAGAGAAGTTTGCCAGAGCTTGGCATTAACTAGGGGAATAAATCACTTACACTGTCAGAGTAGGCACTGGTCAGTCCAGCAGGGTGCCGGTGCTGCTGTCTCTGAGGATCCCGATCTGTTAGCCTGCCAGCCACTCTCAGCCTCTGGGAATTCCCTCACACGTGGCTGCTGCGTTCTGTGTCCCACTTAGGAGGTGGGCTCATTTTGGGATTCAAATGCCACAGTCATTCCACAGAGGCTTTCTTGAGGGCATCTGCATGTGCCCACTTTTCCCTGTGACACTGTGTTTGGATGTTGTCTTAGTCACTTTCCTCATCACAGGCACAAAGTACTTGACACCTGCTACTTAAAGGAGAAGTTTATTTTGGCTGGTGGTTACTGCCCTGGTTGGCTGGCAGGAACAGCTTGGTTCGAGAACCCGGGGAAGAAAGCTGCTCCCATCATGGAAAACAGGAAGCAAGGTGAGAAGGGAGGAGCTGGGGGGGACCCTTCTGGGTCATGCTAATAGGACGACTCACCTCCTATTAGCTCTCACAGTCTGACAGCAAGTGAGCTCCAACTGTGCCAGTCAATCAATGCACCAGTGATGAATATGGTACCCTCATGACCCAATCACCTCCCCAAAATCTTACCTGTGGACACAAGGGCTTTCCAGGGGGATGTTATGGTTGATACATTGTGTTAACTTGAGTAGTTTAGAATTTTAACTAAGCAACTCAGCAGGGAGCCAGAATTCTTACTTTGCAAACTTCCTGAGCCTGTGCAAGAGGAGGGCACAGAGATGGTGTGAGTGCCACACCCACTCTAGAGGGTGGTAGCCTGCTTACAATATAAGGGAGAAGAAAAGGCTTGTTCTCCCCCCTTTCTGCTCTGGTTGCTTTCGCTGTCTTCTGCTGCCTTGAAGTGTTGCCCCAGTACATGCCACCCTGCTTTGGAGCCAGCTGATTATGGACTCAAACTTCCACAAACTGTGAGCTAAATAAACCTTTCCTTTCTTAATTTTGGATGTCAGGTATTTTGTCCCAGCAACAAGAGAAAAGTAACCAAGACAGGACATTCCAGATCTAAGCAGTAACATGTGCAGATCTACTCAATGGAAATATTGTAGGCATTATCTCATGCTTTCTCACAAATGCTCTTTAAAAGCAGAAAAGACTGAAAGGAGGCAGCAGGCTTCATAGTTCCCTGAGAGTGAGATTAAAAAGTTTCTTTTTGGGCATTGAATCAGGAAAATAGACACAGAGAGGTTGAGAATAAACCAAGCAATTGTCTGTGGATGAGAAGCCACAGAGTTTGGAACTCTAAGACATGACTCTAGGTGACTTGGTGTAATCCCAAAAGGACTTTGGAGTCTCAGTAGAAACTGGCTCACTTGTTTACAGTTTGTTGAAAGACTCTGTAAAGCAAGGGTAGAGGAAAGCAGGCCGAGCCTCTCAAATACCCTCCACGCAGAGTGTCTGCCCCCACGAGCGGCTTTTTCCTTGGCTTACATGTCCCCTCTAATCATGTGTCATTCTACAAACACCCCAGCTTGGTCTCCCCACTCATTAAACAAACTTGGGCTGACATTTTGATGTCCAGATATTTGATGTGCAGAGGAAGTCCAGGGGTCTGGGGCAGGGAACTGGGCCTGACTGTTATACTTCTTATCCTCCATCAGTGAGCATGGAACAGCAAGTGGCTCCCCCTCCCCAGCCAGTGTACTTCAGTTTGTTAGTTGCCCAGGTAATAGTTCCTGTTCCAGTTCTGGTTGCTTCTGTCTCTTAGAAACGGCTGGTGCCTGATGCATAGCTGGTCGCTATGATGCACATTGTATCAACCAGTCCCCTATTG
This sequence comes from Dolichotis patagonum, assembly GCA_004027295.1. NCBI lineage: Eukaryota > Metazoa > Chordata > Mammalia > Rodentia > Caviidae > Dolichotis > Dolichotis patagonum. The sequence continues at coordinate 86,225 of PVJX010002124.1, read as the reverse complement.
ACGAGCCATTCTGTCCCTGTGCTTCCTGCTTGCTTGTTCTATATAAGCCCTAGGCCACCAGAGATCAGAACCTGATGTGGGAATGATCCCGATCAGTACCCATCAATGTAAATAAATCTGCCTCCAAATCCTGGGGGCCATTTTGCTGCAAGCAGGCCTCTGCCTTTGAGTCAGTCCCCAGCCATGGTGCATTCCAGCGAGCCCCAAGGTCAGCCTGCCTTGTGCCCCCCGCCACCTCATCTCTGCAAATCCTTCCTGCCCTCACTGAGCTCCGAGGAACAAGACAGTTGCTGTTCCTGAATTAGTATGCTTAGTGGTCCCTAATGAAAGCAGGAACCTCGGAGAACGAAGTCACTCCTACGTGTTAAAACAGGAAGGAGTTCAGGTTACTGCAAGGCAAGGCTCAGACACAGGCCCTGAGGGGGGCGGCGGAACCTCTTCCTTTCTCAGAGACCCCTGTATAAGTCAGATCATTTTTCCCTTGTCATTACAGTGTTTAGAGTGGGCACGGTGTCTTCCAGGGAGCGGCAGCACTTATGTAATATTCACCAGTACCCTTTTCTCTCCTTTTTGACTCTTCCCATTTTTTCTTTTTGGAGGAAAATAACTTCACTTGGAAATATCAGTGAATCAATGTATAAAAGGCATTTTATTTGCTCAGCATGAGGCCGGGAAGGAGCTGAATTATGTAAGACCTTGTTTCTGCAAGAGCCACCTTGTGCACTACACAGCCCCAGAGTGTGCTGTCCGCAGTGTAGTCTGAGCAGCCGTCTCCCTCTCCCCGGACACTGCATGCAGGGTCGGGGTGTGGGGCCCCTGGCTCACCCAGGGAGCTGAGAGCTGTGTCCAGAAGCTTCCTGCAGTGCCGCACATGTGAGCTCTTGCCGCGTGGGGGAACTGGACTGAAAAGCTGTGGATTCCTTTTGTGGGTGGCTACGTGCATATTCCTGAGGGGTATCTGGAGCTGAATATGCAGAGTGGGAAGAAGCTGGAATGTGAGTGAACAGCAACTGCTCCTGCCTCATCTGTGAGGGGCCCGATGCCACTGAGGCAGAATAATGGGCCGGAAGCCAGCTCTGCCTCGCTGTGGCTCTTCTCGCCCTGCTGCAGAGTGTCACCTTAAATGTGGCTGGCTGGCAGCAGAACTTCCTGAAGCCACATGACGGGAGTCAGCATGGCTCCTCTCAGCCCCTGAGCTGATGTCATAGATGAGTCTGGATGTTGGGGAAGAACAGGATGGCATCCGTCAGGTGGGGCTTCTTGGGACTTGGCAGCTTGGGTGGCAGAGCCTTTTGCTGTACAGCTCTAAAGACTGGAAGTCTGAGACCAACGCGTCGGCAGGGTGGTTTCTCCTGGGCCGCGCCTGCGACCTTCCGACCTCTTCCTCTGCACACAGCTCTGTGAGGTTCAGACCCACGCTAAGGACCATATTTTAATTTTCAGCGCAATCAGCAAATACAGAGCCATTCTGAGGTACCTGGGCTCAGGACTGGAGCCTGTAATTTAGAGGTGGCACAATTCAGCCCTAAGTTAGAGCACCAGCACTGGGATGGGGACTTGTGCCCATGGGAGGAGCGAAGGGCTGCTAGAAGGTGACTGCAACATACCAGACAGAAATCGTCTCAGTTGCTTTTTTATTGCTGGGACAAAGTACCTGATACCCACAAGTTAAAGGAGAAGAGGTGTATTTTGGCTCACAGTTTGTAGAGGTTTCATTCTGCAGTCAGCCGGCTCCAAGGCCAGCGTGGCAGAGGGGCCTGGCGGTCAGGAAGCAGCAGCCATAAAGGGAGGAGGGTTATCTAGATACCCCCTCCACCGCCCACCTCTCCTATCACGCTTCATCTCCCAACAGCACACCCACCTGTAAACCCATCAGTGGACTAACCCAGTATCACACACCCTGATCAAGTCACCTCCCCACAGCCCCATCCAGGAGCACAGGAGGCTTTCAGTGGACGTCTAGATATAAGCCATAGCAAAACCTGACCACAGAGGCATCTGAGGCCCTGGAAATGCAGTGCCCAGTGCCTTGGGTCAGCATCAAACCTGTCTGGAGGAATATGGAAGAACTGGAACTGGAGGGGTTTGCAAAAATCATATCACGGCAGATGATTGAACCATCAGGTGAACAAATGGAACAGTGAAGTTACTGATGGTAGGGGACTGCTCTTCTAGGACAGCACAGGTCCCAGAAACCCAATAGGGCATCTCCAGGGGGTCGAGGGTGAAGCTGAGGTGGCATATGTTGACCATGAGTTTATATTTATTCTCCTTCTACACGGTCCTCATCTGTGTAAAAGCAGTGAGAATAACGAATAATTATTGCATTGACTCAGCACACCAAGGTTCGACATCCACGTGTCACCTTCTTTGATCTGTACCACTTTTTGAGGCCTATTTTAATCGACTTCTTGGACCTGAAGGCAGACAAAGTAGGCATGAGCTTCAGGAGTGTAGAAAGCGTGGAGGTCAGGGCTGGGGCTGAGCTCCCCTCTGGGCCACTGTCAGAGGACAGACGGTAATGAAGATCAACCCCAAGGAAGGCTACGCAGTGCCCTGGGCTCAGCAGGCCAGAACTGCGTCTGAAGCAGCTTACGTGAATTTCTCTCTGCCTGCAAACAGTGTCAGAGAGGTAGCAGTGGTGTGAAGGAGTTTGATCTGTGCTTATTCTCTGGTTTACATTCAATTTCCTGGGTCAGAAATTGGATTACTCAGGAGGTTAAGAGAGGGAACATTGGTAATAAAGTTTAAGGAGACAGATTACATTCGCGCATTCAGTGTTTCCAATGCTGAGCAATTGATTATCTTTTGTCTGGCAGTGACGGATAGCTGAGAAACTGAGAATATCAGTTCCTGTCCCCAAAAGACGGCTTTATTTCTTTCAAACCAAACCCAAGAATGAGTGCTCGTTGTACTCTTTCTCTGGAGTCTCTGCCACCTGGCCAACTTTTGATGGGTTTCTAGAGCTCAGAAATATCAGGGTCTGACAGTGGTTCTCCATGTGAGAGAACTCAGTCCTTTGATCTGTTGATTTCCAATGCAGAGAAGCTCAGAAATGCGGGATGGAACCTGGTCTCTGGCCACTAGGAGAGGATGCTATTTATGTATTTTAAGAAATGGAGAAGATCAGATAAATGTATCTAGTAACTAGGTTGACAGTTCTTTGGAGAATGAGGGAGTAGGCTTGCTTTGATGATTTGTAACTCACACATTTAATAGCAAAAAATAGTTTATATGTTGTAAGAACTTTTTTAGTATATTGGAAGGAATATGGACCTGTCAACGGCCAGCTCCCCTCTGGCCTTTGTGTTTCCAGTGCACGGCAGGCACTCGGCAGACAGCCAAATGGCATCAATGGGTAAATCATGAAACTAAAAGTGACGTAAATGTGATCACAATTCCTGTTTTACACTGGGTTAAACTGAGTCACAGAGATATTCAGTAACTTGTCTGAGGAGTGGGAGGGTGAGGATGGGGAGTTATCCCCAAAACCACCCAGACTGCTGTATGGAAACTCTGTTGGGGTCAAACTGGGAGAACATCAGTGCGTGTCCAGGTGTCTGTAGCACCCCATGGGTCAGCAAGTCCCCTCCAGATCACCTGAGACAGCACCAGGCACTTCTAGTGGGGACCACTGTCCTTGGGAATTCTGACCTGGGGGAAGCACTGCTGTAAATGCAGTGCACTAGGAGGCACTGTAAGCAGCTCCGAATGCTGTTTATAAACAGATTAGCAAGAGGCAAGTGAAGGTATCTCTCTGTGAGGAGAAAGGCGTAATTAAGAGGAACAACAAACAGAGGGGACTGGGAATAGAGTCAGCTTTAAACTTTTACGCCTTTTGCTAGTCTGTATTACCAAATGGTTTGCTCATGTCAGTGCTTTGTTATGAACATAGGCTAATTTTCACTTCCTGTCCCAGGCACAGCACTAGTTTTACCCACCTATCTGGGCTGTCAGAAAGGAAGGAGGTGTGCTATGTACTGACTGTGGGAAATCACCAGTGGTGGACACTGGAGTCCTCTGCTTAGGTCCTCTGGCAGAATCCAGGGAGTTTAGGGTCACTTTCCCTTTTCTCCTGCCCTTGAATCTCCTGCTGGAGCACTTGTCGGTTGAACCCAGCTAGAAGCCAGAGCAGCATGCATGACATACGCTTTAAGGGCCTTAGCAAAGAAGGGAGGCAACAGGAGACTGAATCTGGAGGGACAGATGGAGAGGACCACAGTGCCCAGGCTGGGCTTTGAGGCATGGTGAGGAACTTAATCTGGCTTTTGACCTGTAGGTAAAGGTGTGCAAGCTTAGGGCCTCTCTCAGAATGTCCTCAGTACCCGTTCAAGGCTGGTGGGAGGCTGAGAGGGAGGACAGACCACTGAGCCAGGAGACCTGGGGCCCAGGTCAGTATTCACCGTGGACAGTGTGTTTCTGTGTACAGGTCCCCTTTCTGGGCCTGGTTCTTCATCCAGGAAATTAGCAGCCTTAAACTGATCTGCGGACTTCAGCTCTCCTCATGCTGAGAGGCCCTCTAGAGCCTTTCAGCTGTCCCTCCTCCGAGCTTCCCTCGAGAGCGTCCACTCCCCTTGGACAGCGCTGGGCCTGGCATTAGTGTGTTACCTCCGCCCCCAGAGGCCTCTCAAGCTCAGCTGGGATGGAGAAGGACCACACTACACACCTCCAGGGGTCAGGCTCTTCGGTTCTAAACCCTTGTTTCTGCGTGGAAGTTACATCGGCGGGAACTGCTGGGAAGCTAACAGCACATGTGCACTGATTGCTCCTCTCCACAGTCTCCAGGTTGTCCTAGTTATCATCCCATTGTCGTGACTGCAGTACCTGAGGTGAGAAACTTTCCGTATTCTCTCAGAAGACACACTGGGAACGTGAGGGTACTGTCCTAGGGGCCGGGGACGTGCAATGAGGAAAGCAGGTGTGTTGTAGTCAGGGGTTTACAGAGAACAATTAGAATCAGGACATGGAGTTTATGATATTATTTTATGATGGTCACCCAGAGTTAACACAAGAAAGTGCAGGAAATCTATTCACAACATCAAAGACATAGAATATTTAGTCAAGGGCCTAAATCCCACAGCAATGTCCCACATGAGCCCAGATAAAGACCCAGAGCTCATGACAATGCCTCCCACGAGTCCACCTGGAGGTCTAGAGCCCACAAGAAGGACTCATGCCAGTCTCTTTTACGGATCCATACTGAGAAGGCCCAAAGGTCAGTGGTGGAAGCTAGAAAGTCTATGCTAGCAGGGTGAAGGAGCTGTGCTGGTAGGTTGAGGGTTCTATGTTGAGCCGAGAAGTCACACTCACAACAAACACCAGGGCTGTTCTGAAAAGCACCACAGCCATCCTCAGTGACACAGAGCCCCCGAGCTCCTCCGACGACAAGCACAGTTGAGCACATGCCAGGAAGCCAGTGTGATGAGTCCATCCTGGAGACCAAGCAGCATACATCGTCCTCTCCGGAGCCAGGAAGCAATGCTCGATGTGAGGACGAGAGCTTCTCCAGAACCAACGGCTCAAACAGCTACACGTAGGAGACCTCACAATGCCTCGATGCACTAATGCCTCAATGCCCCTCCTTCTCCTTCTCCACGTCTCCATTTATGCTGGCAACTTTCCTCAGGTGAAACATCTACACTCAGCAGCATGGAGATGTAATCCAGCTGGCGTTAAGTTGACCACCAGTTTTTAAGCCATAACAAGATGAGACTCTGCTTTCACGGAGCTCGCGTCCACACCTAGGAGACGGTGATTAGGTTACAGAAAGTCCCCGACATTAACACCTTCAGTGATTTTTAACACGCCCTTGCACTTGCACATTTTCCCAGTTTGGATTTTTATCCTGTAGAGAAACAAAAAAGAACAATATGTGTAGGTGGTGAAGAGGCAGTTAATAAAATAGCCATGAACTCTCTTCTAAACCATGCCCTGACTTAGTGATGTAAATTTCTCAGAGTCTAACGCATTAGCAGCCTGTGGTGGACCTGTGTGAGTGGCGGCCCAGACTGGGAGGGCAGAGAGTGCCTCTCTGAGGTGACGCTAGTGGGGATGTGAAGAGCGAGGACCTGCTGGTCACACAGAGCCCCCAGGGTGGCATTCCAGGCAGTGCAGATGGCAGTGGGCGGTGTGCAGGCTCTGGGCTGGGCTGAGCCTCTTGCAACTGAGGGAGGAGAGGCGGCCACCGTGGTCAGCAGCCACTGAGTGCCTGCGAGATGGAGGGGCCTGCGGGCCGGGAAGCAGGCGGGGAGGTCTTATGGGAGGGTGTGGATTTACCCTCAGCACCGCCTAGGGAAAGCTGCAGACCAGGGCAGAAATGATCTAATCCATCAGGGGCACTTTCTCTCCCCATTCAGCAGTGGCTGAAGACATTGCTTGATTGTCACAATTGGGAAGGTGCTGCTAAAAATGAGTGGGTGGAGGCCAGGGTTGCTGCTGACTGCCCTACACTCCGCAGATTCTCACAGAACACCTCCCCAGCCCCAGGAGTCTCTCAAAGATCACTGCACCATTGGCGCCCGTGTAAAATGGTGCAGCTGCCGTGGAAAGCAGCAGAGCAGTTCCTCAGAAATGTACACGAAGATTTTCTACGTGATTCAGCAGTTCCTTTTGGGGACATAAATCCCAACACTTGGAAACATTATTTGCACACCCAGATTCATAGCAGCATTAGTCACAATAGCCGAAAAGTGGAAGTAGCCGGAGTGTCCACCGACAGACAAATGGGTGAACCAAATGCATACATACATAGGAGAGGATTCGTCAGCCTGTAAAAGGAGGGAACTTTGCACCTGCTACAGTGGGGATGAAACGGTGCGCAGTATGTGGAATGAAATGACAGCCATCGTGTGATTCTACGTCTATGAGGTAGCAGCGTGGTCAGCTTCAGAGAAACAGATGATAGAATGGTGGCCGTCAGGAGCTGGTGGAGGGAGGAGGCTGTCAGGGGCTGGCGGAGGGAGGAAGTAGGGAGTTTAACGGGTACAGAGTTTCAATTTTGTAAGACATAGTTTTGGAGACTGGTTGCACAACAATGTGAATATATTTAACACCAGTGATCTATACGCTTAAAAATGGTGAGATGATACATTTTATGCTATGTATGTTTAATCATAAAGAAAAGACACTCTGGTGGTTGGTGGATAGTGGACCGCTGGGCACAGCCCTCCAGGTTGGAGATGACGGTGACTTGGGTGTGGTGGGGGTTAAAGGGGAAAGAAAGCGACAGACATTGGTTATCTTTCGGTGGAGAGCCAGAAGGACTTGCTGATGGCTGAATGTGGAAATTAGTGATAAACCCAAGATTACTCCACTGATACATGGCAGAGCTGAGGCTTAAACTTGCAGCCAACTCTAAAGTTCACTCTCTCTTCCTCTCCAAACACTTGTGTCTTCTACCATCTTTATGGACTAGGAGTCTCGCTGGGCTAGTACTTGTCATTTGGGTACATTTTATGCTACTGGGCAAAGGAAGGGCAAGCAGCTCATCATACTGACCTCTAAAAATGTTGCTCATTTATTTCTCAAAGCTTCAAACTTGACAACACTGGTTTTATTTCAGATCGCTGCACCCTGAGCGGGTCTTTTCTGTCAGAAGCTCACAGGTGCTGCCTCACCTGCCATGTGCTTTTGTGTGGCTTTCATTGTGAGGTTTTCTGCACAGCTGGTAGGATCACAGACTGTGTTCTTGCAACAGCAGAGATTCTTCTAAGACTGCAGAAATCTTTCAGCACCTTCGGGAGGAGGGTAGTCAGCTGGGGATGACCTCTAGAATCTCTTGTTTTCACCTCTGTTCCTTCAGGTTTAGGTTGCTAGGAAACAAAACAAACAGAGAAAAGGCTGCCAGAGGTCACCTGAGGCCCAGCCTGTGTTAATGGCCACAAATTACAATCATGCTTTCGTGGTTGCTAAGGGTTTGTGAAGAGGTCGCCAGTGCTCAAGTTTTTATCATGTGGTCAGTTGGTTCTCTTTTGCCTGGACTTTTCCTTACCTGGTCCAAGGAAAGGCTTTTAGGGAACTGACCAAGTCTGCCGACTGACTCAGGGATGCTCGAGAATGCTAGCTGTCTGTCTCAGTCACCCTGGAGGGGATGACTGTATCCCGACAGCAGAGACCTCTGCGTCATCTCTGAAGAACACAAGTGTCAGAAGCTTGTGTGTGTGAGGGGTCGGAAGAACGGGAAACCTAACAATGTCTCTAAGCCTTAACTTTCCCTCTCCTCTTTGTGCCTGAGTTTTGTGATGCCGAGGGGCTCAGCAGTCCATTCTGATAACCCCACAGGAGGCTGTGACGCACGCTCAGTTTCAAAACCCTGGGAAAACCTGAGTCTCTGGAACCCAGCCTTGTCAGCTGGGTGACTTCTTGCAGCTTATTTCTCTCCCCTGAGCCTCAGCCTCATGGCCACTGCCTAGCATGCAACAGGGATGCTGAATGGGTCCTCTTCCAGTAAGACAAGCTTGTTTGTGGCCTGTGATTTGTCAGCAAAGAGTTGGAGCTAAAATATGTGTTCAAAGAAGAAATTGCTTCCGCTAAAACTTAAGATTACTTGTGACCTTTTGATCTCAACATCAAATCTCAATCACTGTGCTCTTACTATGATGCAGAATCTTGTTTCTCAGAAAAAAAGGAAGTTTGGGTCATAGGCCCCCACCCTTCCTGTCACCTTAGGTGCCAGCCGAATTCTGCTCATGGTAACTTTGCACATGTAAGGGTGGGAAAAGAGAAAGATTCTTTCCTTCCTCATGGCCCCTCATTCCAGAAACCCTGACTCATAGTCAGCTGCCCTTCTCTCCCCAGAGACTGACCAGTGCTCCTGCATGTCAAGAACCTAAGGCAGCTGCTCCTTCTCCACACCTCAGAGACACTGCCCTCTGCCCTCAGGGGTAGACTTCAGAGTCCATCTTGCAGCTAGGCAAGGTTTTCAGGAAACAAGAGCTGGTGCATGCCAGCCTCTCCATTCAGCTGCTGTCAGATCCTCTCTTCTCAGCTGTGGCCCTGACAGATGCTTCCCCGACCCACGTGATGATTCATGTCCAAGAGGATGGGAGAAACGCAAATATGCGAAGCAGCAAAGGAAGGAAGCACCTAATATTTTATGTGATTTGGAGATGTCTCACTGTGTCCCTTGGGTGTCTTTCTCTTGACCCTCACAAGATCCCATGAGATGGGCAGGATGTGATCTCACTTCACGGGAGCAGAAACGAGCAGTTGGGCACTGGTGACAGAAGGGAAGTCCAGCGCCCAGGACGTCTGGGAGGCTGCTGTGGCCTTCGGGGCGAGCCTGGAGTCCTCTCTGCTTCGGGAGCTTCTACCTGGAAAGTGTGGCTGCTGTGATGTTCTTTGTGCTTTTAGTCCCACTTCTCCGGTTCCTACTCACACCTGTGCCCTGCTGAAATCCAGGGTGGATTCATCCCAGCTTTCAGGAAGAAGTGGAGTTGGCTCGGCTCAGGCCACAGTGCTGCAGGGAAGGAGCAAGACGCCGAGCACCATGCTGGGCTCTGGGAGTTGATAGAGAAAGATCAGACCTGTGGGGGCCTGGAGGGTGAATCCTGTCCACGAGAAGGAGGCCCCCTCGGCAGCCTTCTCAGCTGACGCCACACGTGTGCGTGTGTGTGTGTGTGTGTGTGTGTGTGCGTGCGTGTGGTGTATGCAGAGCTCCTTCTGATGGTCTGTTCCCTCATGGGCAAACTCCAAGTCCACTCAGGAGAGAAGTGTGAACTCCTTGGAGTCTGGACCCAGGGTGGTCACGCTCAGGGAAGCTGGTTTGCTCAGCACTCTCCTTGTCTACAGGGAGAAACTTCCCTGGGCTAGGGAGAGAGAGGAATCAGGGCCTGGCTCCCAGCAGTCCTCCCAAGGAGAAACGGGCCTGCTGGAAGCACGCAGCAGTCAGTCCCGTCTTCCGAAGGACCCAGTGGCACTGCCATGCTCATTTCTCAGCGTCCCAGGAGATTCCTGAACCAGGGGCGAAGGCTTGAGCTTGAGTCCCTGCTCTGCCCTCACTGTTGGCCTCATCTTGGGAAAGTCCTAAAACCTTGCGCAGGGCAGAGGCCACACTGGTTAGTGGTCACTGTTGCTCTGTCCACCTCCTTACTGTGAGAAGCGGGAAAGCAACAGAGGACCAGCACCAGTGCTGCAAATCAAGGCTTCCTCACCCGGCATCCTAGGGTTCCTCTTACAAAGGAGCAGCCTGGAAGGTTGGCTTTCTCTCCCTCAGTGACAGTGACAGAGCTGGAAATCTGCACAGGAGCTAAGCCTGGTACATCTGAGCATTCAGAGCTGGAAGGGGATTTGTATGTGACGCGAGCCGTTTGTTGCAGCGACAGTCCTGACCTCCACCCTTCTGTTGGTTTCAACCAGTCACCCAGTCACCCAGCGCTTTGAGGAGAGAACTTGTCTGCTGAGTTTTCCTAGGACAGACAGTCCTCTCTGACTCCCCCTCTCCAGCCATTTGCAAGGGAAGAAGTCTTGAGCTAGGCATTGTAATTGATGCGCAAATCATGCGTGACTAATCCCAGAAGCAACAAGCAATTTCCTTTCCCCTTTTGAAAAAAATGACTTGTCTGGATAAGGAAGAAAAAACAAATCCAAGCCTCTAAGAGTTGAAAGTGCATTTGCTAATGCACTTTCTCCCTGGAGAGGCAAAGGGAAGAAGGGAGAGCTGACATCTGTGAGGTGTGGTGGGGTCCTGGGCAGGCCGCTCTGCCTTCGTGTCCCCTGAGCCCCGCTGACGGAGACTTACCGAGGACAGGGGAGGGAAGAGGCTGGCGGGGCACTGTCGTGCCACGTTAGCTTGAGTTGCCTGTCTGGAGGCTGGGGAGCTCGGGACTACATGCACTCGTCTGTCAAATGGAGACGCTGATCTGGGTGATTCCTGAGGTTCTTTTAGTTTCATTTAGTTTAGTTAAACTATTTGACTTTGAGAGACCAAGGAATTCAAATTTTAGCAAGGTATTTCTGACCCACTTGGTCTTATACACATAAAATAAATTTATCAGCCTTAAATAACTTCAAAAATCAGTTTTGCATATCAATTTGAACTTGTAGCACAGTCCCACTGTTGACAACCCAAAGTGTAACTATATAAACCCTCACTGAGAACTGGTACCACCGACCAGGCCGAATCCTGACCTTTTCCTGTTTGCAGTAAAGTTGGGGTGGGGAAGAAATTCCATACACAGAAAAATAACCCATGGAAAACCTATTAGCTGCCAAGTAGCAGTGTCACAGGACCTTAAGGCATGAATGCAAGCATTTGACATGTAAGAATGGGGAAGCTGGCTCAGAAGACGGGCCTTGAAGAGGATAGAGTATTTCTCTTCTTTTAAAAAGAATGCAGGAAGTGATTCCAGACCAGGGGTCATGTGAGCAAAGGTGCCCACAGAGGTGGCCTGCTGGGGAGTGTTTAGTACCCCAGTGAGGCAGAGGCAGAGGGCAGGCAGAGGGGAATCAGACTGTGGCACGAAAATAAAGCTGAGTCAGGCCAAGGGGGGCCTTGCAGATCAAGCAGACACAGACCCATGTGGAGGGGAGTTGTGATTAGATCTAATAGTAATAGATTTAATATTAATAACAGTATCGAAAGGAATTGTATCAAAAGGGTGGGACTGGAGGTTCTCAGGCCGGTGAGGGAGACCAGTGAGCTCGGGAGAGCTCTCCAGTCAGACCAAGCTAAGAGGGCACGGCGAGGGCACAGGGCCATCATGTCAGCAGTTCCCTGCTGTCTGGTGCAGGAGGCAGGGCGGGAGAGGAAACGTGGGCGGATGAGGACAGCGAGCCAGCTCTGTAGGGCCAGCTAGGGGCCTGACTACTGGGAAAATGTGTGTGTGGTCTGGCAAGCCGTGGACCTGAGGGAGGGCCCCCTCCATCTCAGTGGCACTTCGCCACCTCCATCCCACTCGGCCCCGCGCAGCCCGATGCCCGTCAGCGCCTCACACATGAGCAAGGCTGAGGTCTTCGAAAAGTTCACTGGAGCCACTGCCCTCTTGCTTAAACCCTTGGGCACCCACCACTGCCCTTAGATCACAAGCAGACTTCTTGGGTCTTCCCAGAGCCCTCCCAGACCCTGACCGGGCCTTATGCCCTCCGTGGTCCCTCGTTTGCTCTCTTGCCTTCAATCTCGGCAGCTGCTTGCAGTCATCTTCTCTCTAGGAGGGCTCTTCCCAGCCTGCTCCTTCCTTCCTCCCAGCCTGGTGGGCTCCTACTCATATGCAGCTCGAAGGCCAACTCTCAGCTTCTCAGAGATGCCATCTGCTGCCCCTCCAGTGACATCAGATTCTCCTTCCAGGATTTCACAGAAGCCTCTGCCTCTGCTCCCTGGCAGTGGTCATGGCTGGAATGTGGCAGTACTGTGTGTGTGTCTCAGTGACTCTCTTCTCTCCACTGGGGACGTTAAGCTCTTGAAAGGAGCCTCTCACACCGTGAATACTGAAAGGGGGCAGAGAGGGCAGTACAACGTCCTGAACAAACAAACAAGGAAAGAGACTTCATTGTTTCCATCCCCCACTGTGCGCTGCACCCCTGCAAGAGACCAGTGTAAGGATTAGAGAGAGGGTAAGAATAAAGGGGGGAAGAAAAGGAGAGAAGAAAAAGAACTGGAAGGAAAGAAGAGAGAAGAAAGAGGAGGGTGAGAGAGGAGGGGATGGGAGGAAAACACATGGGAAAAGAGAAGAAGAAAAGATTCAAGGCTCGGAGGACCCACTGGCTGAAGGGCTGCGGGAGGTTTGCTGAAGTGTGAGATGATGGTGACCCACCCACCTCTGTTTGCCTGAGACTTCTTGGTTTTAGAACTGAGGGTCCTGCATCCCTGGGAACCTCTCTGCACTTGGCAAACTGGGATGGGCTGTCGCCCAGCCAGGGACGTTGTCTCTGTCCCTAGACAGGGGGGAAAACGTGAGGAAGAATGTACAATTGCAGGGCAGGAGGGAGGGGCTTGGTGGGGGGACTCGTATATACTGGTGTCTTTGCTCCTTGGGGAAAGTGAGGGGCCAAAGAATCCCTTTTGCTCTTTCCTGTTCCTAACCCTGAATTGGGACCCTGTGCAGGTAGTTGTGAGCGACTTCCTGGTCTGCCATTCTGGGCAGTTTCAAGCAGCACATGGAGCAAAAGAGGGAGGAAAATTCCACCAGCTTTTGGTATCTTACCCATCCAGGAAGGCAGTGAGAAGGAGCCTTAGCCATCCCCAGGGTTGCTGCCCGGCTCCATAGAGAGACCACGAAAGGTACATATTTTAAACCAGTTCAGGACATGGAAGCAGCCATGACAGTGCAACCTTGAGACACTCACAAAAGAGGACTCTAGAGCTGCTGCAGAAATGGCAGGAAGCATGGGACAAGCATGTATGAAAGAGGGGGGAATAACTCGAAGGGGATTAATGACAGTGCTTTTTAGTGCAATAAATTTTTAAAATTTTAAATATTAACTAATTTTTTCAATCACATCTTGTGCCTCACTTTAGTCTGTGGATCCCGGTGAACCCTAAGAATCCCTAAGAACCAGGAAAAGAGATGACAGAGATGCAAATGGAAATGGTTCCCTTGCTGCTTTCTTGGGAAATCTGGAAGGAGGGTATTTAATCAAGGGGTAACGCAGGAGTGCATGGAAATTATGTCTGGGGGAATAACACACTGTCTTTGTTTAGAAGCATCCCAGTTTCATTGCACCCCAATTTAGAGGGGTAAATACAGTTGTGTGGGGTCATGGGATACCTTCCGTATCCAATTACATACTGCAAAAGTGAGGTCCTGATGAGATGGATGATATAGGTACAAATTAGAGCCTGGCGTTTTTTGATGCCAAACTTTCTTGAGCAAGTGGCAGATGTTGTTATTGTTGTCACATGGGGGCAGTTCTGTGAGAGGCCGCTTTGCTGAGAGGCTGAGAATGAGGATTCTGGAGTAGGCAGATGTGGATTAAATGCTGGTTCTATTGCTTTGTGAGATGTGTGACCTTAGAAGAGCTTCTTGTTGATCTGTTTTTTTCTCTGGGAAATGGAAATAACAGAATGTTCTTGAGGAGACACAGTGAGTGAGCAGACGCGAAGCATCTGGAATAGCGGCGTTGCAAGCGCTCCCCAGCAGCTCTTTTGCAGCCAAGAGTAAACCCGTAGACCGTGAGGACATTGCCTGGCTCCAGCTCTGGGTGTGCCAGTTATTAGCTTGTGATCTTAAGTTATGTATCCTTTTGTTGTTTTAATTTCCAGTGTGGATACTGGGGTCAATTTGGGTATAATCGTGACCCCCACAGAGGGGCTTCCGGCCATGCTTCTGCTTTCCTCCAAATGGGGCCTTCCCCTCTCAGGAAATGCTTACTGCTGGCCCCACGCAGCTCAGTGGAAACCCAGGTCCCTGCTTCCCACGTGCCAGAGCACCTGCTTCTGTGAAGACAGAGCTTGGTGAGTAGAAAGGGAAACACTGAGGGCCCAGGCCTTTCCCCAGGCCCCAGACCTGATTCTGGTGCAGACTGATCTGACAGATCCCTCCATGTGAATAAAACCCAGAAAATAACTAAGAGGGGAGTTGAATTCATTGGAGGTGGGCTGGGGAATTTCTTACTGGGTTTTTTTTTTTAGGATTGCCTGCCATTCCCCAGGTGTTCTCCCCCTTTATTTGAATCCTGGTGCCTTCGCATTACTGTCTGGGAGCCCTTGACCTCTCCTGGGTATTCTTGCTGGATGGACTCACCTATCAGTGCCTCCAGGAGGATGATGCGATTAACCACAATGCACTGCATATCTCAGAATTGTTAGAGGAGAATAATTGGAATGTACACACCATAAAGAAATTTAAAAAATTAAACATGACAGATATGCTAAACTGCTCACTAACTGATACATACATAAATTATAGCAACATGTATCTCATACATATGTAAAAATGTGTCAATCAAAAGAATTTGGGCATGGTAGCACATATCTGTAATCCTTATACTTGGAAGGCTGAGGCAGGAGGATATAAAGTTTGAGGCCTACCTGTGCTAGAGCAATTTAAGGAAACTGTCTGAAACGAAAGGGGGGAAGAGAAGAAGATGACATGTAGCTCAATGTTCAGGCCCTGAGTTCAATCCCCAGCACAAAAAGAAGCAAAAGAAGAAAAGGGAAGAAAAGGAGCAAGAGGAGGAGGAGGAGAAAGGTATTATAGCTCATGGCTTAATAATTTGGATTTATGATGGATAAGTTAATGCACAGAAAGATGGAAAGGTCTGTGTATAAATGGGTGAGTAAACATGGATAGATTAGTGGATGGGTGGGTTGATGGACTGAAAGATGAATAAATAGGTAGCTGAATCTGAGGCTGGATGAGTGGTGAGTGGATGAGTTGATGACAGAACAATGCTTTGGGAGGAGAATTGATGGTTATGTGGGTGGATGAGTGAGTGAGCACATGGACAGGTGGGTTGGTGGGTTGAAGGATGCATATACTGGTAGAATCGTGGACAGGTGAATAAATTGATGGAAGGGAAGTTTTGGGGACTGAGTAATGAAAAGCATGACCTCTGAATTTAGAATGCCTGAGTGAAGTGCACTCTGTCTTTGTTACTTTTCTCATTGCTGAGAAAAAATATTCCACACCCAAAGTTAAAAGGGGAAAGGTTTATTTGACTCATAGTTTGTGGAGGTTTTAGTCCATAGTTGGCTCCAAGGCAGGGTGGCCCATGGCTGAGGGGCAACAGTTCATGGTGGTGGAAGACAGCAAAACAACAAGGAGAGACAAACCTCTTTCTGCCCCTTAGAGTGTGTGCAGGCTACCATCCTAGGGCGCGTGCAGGACTTACCACCTTAGTCCCAGCATTGGACCATGAATCAGTCACAAACTCTATTCAGCTGCCTCCAATCCACTCACCCTCCATGATCACAAGAGGATGTGGGGAACATCCAGACACAAACTCTAACAGTGCTTACCGTTTCAGCGCACCAGTGTCCTCATGTACAAGATGAGTATATGCCTTGTAGTATTGTGATAATCAAAGGGTCTGTTTTGTTATGAATGTTATTAGCAGTGTACACTGGAAATTGTAAGAATGTCTGTTATTTGGTACCAGGTCTCCGGAACTGATCTGTGTTCAGAGAAGATTTCAATCCTTAAACAAGAAGGTAGAATAACAAGAAAACAACACAGTCATAGGTGGATCATATGATTGACATCTTGAGCTTGCAAGTGGCAAGATTAAGAAAGCATCTCAGCTGTTAAAACTATAGCTCCAGGAAGGAACCAGGTATGGGGGCTGAGTGAGGGAGAGGCTAGGGTTAAGAACATAGAATGTCCAGAAATTATCTGGTGGTTCTGGAGCTGACTAAATCTCAACATATCATGGGCAGTAGAAACTGAGATATGGCGCTAAGTCTGCAGGTGGAAAGAGGGGAGCAAACCAAGCAAACCAAACCAAGCAAACTAAGCAATGGCCAGGGATGACTGACCAATATTTCTCAAGACATACATGCAGCCTGCAAGCAGGATGGAGCCTGTAGTGGATCTTCATAGGATTTAGAATGACAAAGGGCTGGATTTAGAATTAAGGAAAAATCTAGAGTTATTTATGGTATAATCATAGTGACTTAGTTGAGGCATCTGCTGTATGTAAGCCTCAATGTTTGGGGTAAGAAGATGATCAGGTCTGACTCTCAGAACAGCTCTCTGAGGAGAACACCATTTCTATCCCTGTTTCACAAGTAAGACGTGGCTGGCTGCAGGTCTGGTCCTCAGTCAATATGTCACTGTGTGACACACTGTCGCTGTGTGTAAGAGCTGGGCACAAATGAACTGACTCTCAAGACAAAGCCTAGTGGTCACACCACACTTCCATTTGTGATGTACATGTTCCTGGTAGCAGGCTTGCTCAGCTGACAGCTAAAGTGGGCTTTTCTTCTAGGACATCGTTCTTCGGCCATTGACCGAACACGATGGGACGAATTCCTTCCCGTCTCTTCTTCCCACCCTTCTGGTAGCTGAAGAAACAAACATCATAAAATCTGAGAAATTCTCTTTTGTGCTGGACCTAGTTATTCTGGAAAGCAACCATGAGTCAAGGGGGTGGCGAGCATCTCAATGAAGAGTTTCCTCTTCTAAGCCAGGGTGGTAGAGAATTCCAAGGGAGCCATCTGGACCAGAAATTCTCATGATGTCCTGATTATCACACTCATCAGGAGAGCTTGAGATTTCTAAGACTAGGACTGGAAATGCTATAGAAGTATGCCCATGCCTGTGTACTGGTCAGTTTCCCCATTGCTTTGGACACAATAGCTGAGACCACAGCCTAAATGAGAAAGTGGTTTATGTGGCTCAGTGTCAGAGACTTCAGTCCACGGTCCATGGCACCATGGAGAAAGGCATGGTGTGGCCAGGAAGCAGAGGGCATTGGAAAGAATGCAGGAGAGGAAAAGGATGAGGAACCAAATAGAGTCCCTAAGGTCGTGCCCCATGACCCACCCAGACACACCAGAAGCGTGATTTTACTAATCTGTTACAGATCTGTTAAAGCAGTCGAACTGACAGTCATGAATAAATGTCATAGCACACTTGTTTAAAGTTTCCTTCAGATTATTTTAATCATTAGACAGGCTTTGGATCTCTGGTCTGGATTATGATGGTATAACTGTGAATAGCATAACGTTATTAAAGTCCATCAATCAATTAATTCTTGCTATAAATATTATTAATTACCTTCTCTATTAGCCAGGATCCAGGAAGGGAACTAATGGTATGTTCCTAGTGGATATTTTTGAGGAGTGTTTAATAAATTAGTTATTTTTGAAGTTTAGGATAGGGTTTGAGAAAACTAACCAAGGGATAGTATTGGGGCTCAGATCAGAATGCCAGAAGGGAGTTGTTACTACTCATAGGCCTGAAGTGCCAGGGCAGGAACAGTTCCTGGGACCCGAGAGCATGAAGGGACTCAGAGGAGAAAATGACATCACGGGTGCTGCCAACCACAGAAACCCCACAAGGAAAGAGCTGGGGATAAGCACCCTGACCCTGGTGTTGTTCAAACCCAACCAAAGCCACAGGCCGAGGAGGCACTTCGATGCAGAAGCCAAGGGCCAGCCTGGCAGGGTAAAGCAGGGCGCAGGGTGAATAGGAGCAGCAAGTGAGTATCACCAGCTGCCTGCAGCGCCCTGACCCTGCTGGGTGTGGGGCCACAGAGAGGCCAAGACACTGTCTCAGCCCCTCAGAACTCTGAGATCTGCCAGCTGCTTGCCCAGAAGACCCCTTCACAGCCCTCCCCATGTACCCAGGTGCGAGGGGTGTGAACAGAGAGACTTTGCCAAAGCGTCTGCCTCCTCCCTTCTTACTGCTGGCGCAGGGTCAGCAGCCTTATTCCCTGGGGTGTGTGTGGGGGTGCTTCCTCACTGGACAATGCAGCTGAAAACTCTGGGAAACTCTGCTTTTTCAGATGCAGATGGAGACTTCAAGTCAGTGACTTTGCTCAAGGGTTCGTATTCTGGCTTTGTTATAACATGGTCCCTCCTCCCAGCACCTAACCTGATCCATTTCTTCCTATATCAGGAGGCAAAGCCTTTGGAACATATGCATTTTGCCAATATAATTTTATTTTCTGTATGAGAAAGTCATTGGGATGTTGGTATCAATGAAGTAAATGACAAAGGGATTTAGAGACAGGGTTGACTGAGCGGGAAAATCATTTCCATAGTTGTTCTCAAAGCGACATGGACTTAGTCTTAGCACCGGGACCCAGGGATGAACTCTTACTTCCTTTAATAGAGGACATGGTGTCCAGGCCCGTGGGAACTGAGCCCTTCCTCGTCTCCTTACCTGCAGTGTGCTTTCCAGTATACCGGAGAGAGCTCCCTCTCTCAGTGCTGACGATTATCCATCAGCATAATCCTGTGTGCTTCATATGGGTCGTGTCTTGTACGAATTACTATTGCTTATATTTTGCTACACTTTACATGGATACTTGCTACGGGACAGAAGGACAGGGATGTTGAAAAATCTCTTTGGTTCACTGCTGTAAGCCCAGCTCCTGGAGCAGGGCCAGCACATCGTAAGCATCCATAAGTGCTGGCAGAATTACCGTGGTAGTTATCATGGGTGTTTCTCCTGAGGACGCTGGAGGTGGAAATCATCCTTCCTACCTCACAAATGGGGGGACTAAGACACAGATCTTAGACACTTTGGAAGGATATTTTAATTGTGGCACCGCCATCTGAGGCCCTTGGGAATGAGTGATCTCACCAGGAAAGTATGAGGAAGGTAATATTTCCTTAACTTGGGTTCCCCTATGGAAGGCGGTTCCATGAACTGACTACTTAGTCCTTCCTTTGTCATTAGCATTTGTGGTGAGGGAGGAACTGTACCCAGGGGCCCAGCCACAGAGGTGGAAGGGGGCAGTGAGGAGGCCTCGCTTGCCGCCCAGGTCTGAGGTAAGTTGTCTTCATTCCCCCTGCCTAGCTGGTTATCTCCACGTCTCACAGGTGGTGAGAGAAAAGGCATCCCCTCGCCACGTGACCAAGACAAAGCTGCTCCTCTGGTCTCCTGGCATCTCTTTCCGTGCTCACCCCTGTGCAGTCCTCTGATGGAAGCCATTGTCTCCTTCACGTCCCCATTGGCCAGCAGAACATCAGATGCACAGTAGATGCTTGGTAAACGCCCCAGAGCGAATCCAGGGGCACAGCCATGTCCGAAACACACGCTTCCCTTCTCACACTTCTGGTGCGGTCTGAGCAGCTGAGGAGTGCAGTGAGGGCTGCTGTGGGTGCTGCTTGATCACAATAAGGCACAGGTGGTGACTAATTCGGCAATTATTTGATTTGGTCTCATTTGGCAATTTTGTTTCCTCTAGCCCTCAATTGGCTGGGCAGCTCTAGCAGCGTGTGTATGGGGTTTGTGCTCCACGTGGAAGTCCCACGCAGAACCACTAAACGATTTAGTGTGGGATGGCAGAGAAGCCAGGAGGAGATTCTGCCTGTGTGTGCGTCAGACCCAGCCATGTAGGTAATGGGAGGGGCCCCAGCCTGTGATTTCCTGTTCCGAGTGCTGAGAAAACACGGGTCTGGGTCCTGCCCAGCCACTGCGTCCACGGTGAGCAGCTTCGAGGGGACTGGGCCTCTGCACACCAGACTGCAGTGCCAGGAGTAAGTGTGAGGCGCCCAGGAGGGGCCGGGGAGATGCTCTGACCACTCGCAGGTGGGACAGGGAACCGCGGTGAGCAGAGCGGTCAGTGAGGGGCTTTCAGAGGAGACGTGGTTGACCTGGGTCTTGAAGATTGATGGGATCGGGCGTGCAGAGAAGGCAGAAAAGGACTCCAGGAAGCAGAACTTTCCTGACCAGAAGGAGGCAGAGACAAGGAAGTACACACAGTGGGTGTGAAAGAGCCAGCACCCCTCCTGGCCGAGCCAGGTTTCCAGCTATGGAAGGGAGGCAGAACCGCGGTGTGCAGCGCAGCCCCTGGAATACACCTGCTGCCTGCCAGGCTTCGACGGCCTCAGGTGCGGTGGCTGAGTCCCAGTGTTTGAGTCTGACTTTCTGGGCTTGAAACTTGGCTTTCTGTCTCAGTGGTTTTGGGGTGGCTTCCCCCGTGAGCATCTCATCTGCCCTTTCTCTGAACTTGCCATGATTCTGCAGCAGGAATTTGAACAACCCATGTAAAGCCCATTGCACAGGCGCATAAATGCGCTTGACAAACGGTAACAACTGTGTTGCTGTTTTTGTCATTATTAGGCAGTGAGATGCTGTCTTCATTACTTTCTCATCCCCTGAGACAAAGTGCCTGGCACACAGGGGAAAGGTTTATTTGGCTCACAGTTTGTAAGAGTTTCAGCCCATAATTGGCTGGCTCCAAGGCAGGCTGGCGTGGCAGAGGGGCATCACAGAGGAGAAACAGTTCATTGGGCAGAAGGCAGCAAAAGCAAGCAAGCAAGAGACCTTAACCGCATCTTTCTGCCACTTTTATCTTATCCAGGCTACTTGGGCTGGAAAGCGCTTGCACACTCAATCCTTGTGTACTTGAGCCTAACACTGAGCCATGCATCAACGCCAGCCCTACACACTCCAGGTCCAGCCACCTCTGAAAAAGCCCCACTGATGACTGCTTGAGGCTTTGTGGGGACATCTAGACCCATAACAGACCATCTAGGCCATAACAGACACCTAAAAGTTCATCTTGAAACATGTAGGAAAGGAAAATGGGTGCACTTTGGAAATATCTAGGATATTTTGACCTTTCTTACAACAGTCTTTTATTAATGATGACTTGTTGATGTGAACAGATCTTTTAGTTTTCATGCTTACAGGGCATAACATCATTTATCTAGAGTCACAGCGAACCATGTGCATGTACCGAATAGTATGGCATTTGACTTATTTAATAAATTGAAAGAGTGCAGGTAAGAGGAGCAGCTCAGTTCCAATTACACTATAAAAAGATTTACTGGGGCCGGAGATGAAACTCAGTGGCAGAGCAGTTGCTACCATGCACAAGGCCTTGGGTTCAGTCCCCAGAACCACAAAAAAAAACGAAACAAAACAAACAAACATAAAAGAGCAAACAACTGTCGAGCTCTGCCTGTGTGCAAAAGGTAATCAAAGGAGCAAGGAGAAGGGCTCGCTGGGAGAAGGAGGCAGGATCCACTGAAACTGGGAGGGTGCCTCAGAGAACTGAAACGCTTCCTTTGCGTGGGGCTGCTCTGTCTGTGGAGAAGCCATCTCTGCTGTCTGTGCCTGGTTTCTTTCCTGTAATGGGCTTATTTTAGCTTTAAACAGACTGGCATATGATTTCCATCTTGTGTGCAGCTAAGACCTGATGCTAGCCGATGACACTAGGATTTGAACGCAGGCCGTTTGGCTGTGGTGGCCGACACGTATCCACAAGCAACACGCCCTCACCCATTTGTTGTGTCGGGTGGAGTCACAGGACCCCCTCCAGCTCTGCTTGCCTGTGACTTTGTTGGTTGATGAAATATCTGTCCAAGCTAGAAACTGACTGGGTACTTCCAGGAAGGGGGCGAATGTTGAGAATGGGCATTTCTCTCCCATCTGTTATGGGGGTGCAGTGGGGTGGAGTAGGACGAGAGGAGGAAGCGCTTCCTTCTCTGGTGGAGAAATACTGTGAGGCTGGGATAGAATTTCCAGTTAGTAAACACACTGACAGTTTTTCACTAAATCCCAGGGAAATGTTCCATAAGATGTAGAAGAAATTAGATTTCCTATGGTCACTTGGTTCTGAGCTCGCAGGACTGTTCAACTTCATGGACATTACTTGCATGGATATCAAGAGATGGAGGGAAAAAATACGCAGTTCCAACTTGTCATCTCCGTATGTGAGCTTGGATCCTTGAAATTAAATTCATTTATTTTCCCAAGTTTATTTCCCATAAACTGAATGCCATACACCTGCCCATTTGCTGGTGGATATAACTAGTCTGGTAGGGATGGGGGTGGGTGTATTCTGCTCGATTAGTGTCTCCCAATCCTATGGCTAAGGACACTATAGCTTCTCACTAACGTCTCTTAAACACATACTTTTCAGATTTCAGAACTTTTCATAATCATGTAATTTAAGAACAACTATTTGCTGAATGTTTAGAACTATTTCTGTGAAGATAGACACAGTTATAAGACTTGTCACTCACACCCTCAAAGCTTAGCGTTGGGTGAAGAGGAACACGAGGCAGTTAGTAATGCCACCCCCATCCCTTCCGCACCTCAGAAAGGTCAATGTCCTTATCTCATCTTTCATCCTCATAATGCTGACTCCAAAAGCGTTTTTCTCTGTTGACCTTCACAACTTTGCCATAGCCTGGTTTTCTTTTTTCTCTTTCTGTATTTTTTCTTCTTCTGCCCCCTCCATTAGGTTCCCAAACGCCAGTCCTTAGCTGTCTTTTTATTTTCTTAATTCAGATTTCTAATTTTGGTAGGGTACTTTGTATTATACTAACCTGGCACTGAGCATAATTGTGAAACCAAAATAATAACAAATACATTTGACAGTGTTGGGAGTGTCTAACATGCAAGAGGTACCAGGATTCTTGAGATAGAGGTAGCAAATTATGGGAGTTTCACATTTACCTAAGAGCACTATCTGATGACATTTTTCATTCCCAAAAAGAGGAATATACTTCAAGCGGAAAACACTGTCTTACCATGCTGAGTAGATAGGGCTCTTAGTGGCATTTGAGATGGTTAGGAAGGAAAAAATAAATGTGAAAAAAGTTGCCTGAAGTCGTTAAATAGTTCCCAAGTACATGTGGGATTCCAAGATACTGGAAGAATATAGAAGCAGGAAAGCTAAAACCTGAGGAAAGATTTCAGCAATGAACAGTGCTGGAGAGGAAGAAGGAGAGGGCGAGGGAGAGGGAGAGAGAAGGAGTGGAGCCTCCAAGAAAAGAAAAAGGAGATTGAAGAAGCTCTCTCAAAGGATCTGAGATTTCAGTTAAGATGGAGGCGGCCTGAGTCATAGGAGGTAGGACTGTACCCTAGAGCAATTCCCTCAGAGTAATGCCTGTGCTCTCAGAGTTAGGTAAAAATTGGCACAGACTAGTAATTACAGTCTAAAACTATACTCAAGCAGGCAGAAAGTGACCTCCTGGACCTTGGTCTGTACAAAAAGACCAAATCTTAACCCTGTTTGAAGAAAGACAGCAGCATCCAAAGCTTCCCTGAGTTTTGATCCAGTGTCAAGCACGCAATCAGAAATTACCGGATACATTAAGAAACAGTTCAAAGCCCACAAAGAAAAAAGAGACTATTTAAACAGATCCCGAGGAGGTTCAGGTAATGAATAATCAGGCAAAGCTACAAATTAACCATGTTTTTGATGATTCTGCTTTGACTCATGTCAAAACATTTCCCAAGAACATACAGAATAAAAATGTAGTCAATAGCTGTACCAAAATCCACCTTCTTCTCATATACAATATTAGATGTAGAAACTAGCACTTTCAATTTATTTAGAAGTAAGCGTCCCAAGATTTTGTATAGAATGTAAAGTCTTAGGTCTACATATGGGTATGAACAGAGGAAGTGCTTTTTAAAATGGGGTGGGGCACACTCCGAGTCTAACCTGATGCATGTAACTGTGCACAGCGATTCACAAACTGTTGAGGAGTTCACAAATTAGTGGTGTTCCCACCAACCTAGAGAAGGTTTGGGATACTGGAGGTAGAAAATCTGTGCTGCTTTCCTCCTGTCCTGAATTTTGAGAGAGTTTATTCAACCTCTAATTGATAATCAAGCTTATATGTAAATAGTTCCTAGATCTTTACCATTTGCAGATGCTCAGGTCCAATTTCCCAGCTTTCTGGTGCACTTATGTAGACTCCCAAAATCTCATACTCAGTGTACTCGCTCTGAGTATTCCGGACTCGACTCTTCCAGACTTGCTTGTCTTTCATTCATTAAAGGTATTATCAGTTCATTGCTAGGCTTAGTCACGGTGGGTTTATTTGTCTCCCCTGAGTCCTCTACTAGTAATTTATCTCTTTCCTATTCTTATAGCTGCTCTTTCTAGGAGTAGCAATTGCCTCTTTTTTTAAAAAATGTGATTGATATATAACTTACATACTATTTAAAGATTATAATTCAGTGGCTTGTACTTCATTCACCAGGTTAGGCAGTGATTGTCAGCATCCAGCTCTAGGTCCGGGCTGTGAAAATGGAGCCAGATAAGGAAAAAAGCAAAGTCCCAGAATAAGATGGGAACAAGGAGGAATGTTCATGAGGAGATCACCTAGGCTTCTTGTTGTAACGTTAAACTGACTTTTCTGTGGTCCTTTCCTCCCTGTCAAATTAGAGCTTCATGACACACTGTGAGGTAAAGAGGTCAAGTGTCACGATGTCCACTGCAAGAAGAAGAAACAAGGTCTCGTGGAGCAGTGCTGAGACCCGCCTGGGGTTCCTTAGCTGTTTCCACAGTTCCTGTCTGGCCTCCAGCCCAAGTCTCTGCATTGGCCATGGCTTTTCCCGGGTAAAAAAGCTTACTTTGGACTCCATTTTAGACGAAGTAGATGTATAAATTAGAAAAGGCTTTCAATGGGCTTGTTTCTTTTAAAGTGTTCTTCAAGCATAAACCAAACTCAGAACTTGGACGTGGCCAGTTGAGTTCTAGTTCTGCTGTTTATTCGAGATATTATCGAACATTTCTGAGGCTCAGTTTTCTAACCTATAAAACCAACATGCTAATACGTATTTCACAGATCTTCTGTGAGGATCACTGACACTTAGTGCTATGAAAATTATAAAGTATTAGACTAACAGAGGTTATTATTATTTTTTTATAGTACTGAATTCTGTAGATGGGGTCACAGGACAGTTTTTATGCATCAGCTCCCTCAGCTACTGAAAAATATTTTTTCACTTGCTCATTTATTCATCCAACAAATATTTATCAAGTGCAAATTGTATGCTGTTAGTCCAGAGGGATGGATAACATGGGAAAGAAATCAGATGAAGTCCCCGCTGTGATATAGTTGTATTCAGTTGAGGGAAGATAAACCTAAATTAGTAGATAAACAGTTTTAAACTGTGAAAAGTGAGGGAATCAAACACAAGCATGTGGTAATGATGTAAGGGGTATCTCCTCTAGAGAAAATGGTCAGGGCAGTGAAAACCAGCTAAATTTTTCTGCACCTAATGAGTTTTCCTACATTTCCCTGCAGGTTCTGGGCTATTCCTGCAACATTCTGTAGAACAAGTTCTCACAGCAGAGCAGTTGCAATGATACAAAGAGTGCAGTTCTGTTTCCGGCCTAACTGGTTCTCCAACCAGACAGTGCATAATACTTTGTTTTGATGACTGTGTGGAATTTGGGGGCAGTGGGGATAGTGGAGATCAGATACAGCAAGCTGATACAGTCGATTGTAAATTGATTTCTCTCTCCGTCATCACTCACACTGGAGCCATTCTGGTGTCAGAGTTGGAGAAGGACCATTTCATGAGTGCTCACTTGAGTTCCTGTGAGTGTCTCTTGACCGGGCTTCTGAACTGAATTCCAGGCCAGCCTTTCTGAGGAGGAAGCTGGGACTCTGGAGGTTATTTGGCAATGGGGAGTGGAAGTGTAGCTCAGGTGCAGAACACCTGCCCAAGCTGCAAGCTTCGATTCCCAGTGCCATTAAAATATTGGTGCGGGAATGGAAGTAAGAACCTCTTTACGTTTGCTCTGTTACTGTGCAGAAGCAGGCCTCGCTCTCGCAGCTCTCAGCTCCAGTGGGTGAGACCTGCTACCCCGGTGCACGCTCAGGTGCACGCTCAGGATCGCTGCTTAGCTCTGCAGGGCTTTAAAAGCTTGACGACGTCAGCAGCGCATTCCCTGCCTGCTGTGGGCGGGTTGTGTGGCCTTGTTTACCCTCAGTGGTGAGGTGGGGTGCTCAAGGAGCTGTAGTTGATATTCAAAGACTTTCTGCTTTTTGTTTTTGTTTTTTTCCAATCAGTCAATATTTTATCCAACATTGACCAAATATAGGATGGTCCTGAGAACCAGGGAGGGAGAGGACCGGAAGTCCAAAGTTAGGGCCCAGTTTCTTGCCAGGTTGAAGCAACTCCCTCCTAGATGTAGGTTTATTACAAATAAGAGCACTTATACACAGGGAGACGTTCCAAGGACTTTACATATGCTGACTCACTGACTTTGCGAAGCAGCGGTAGGAGACCAGTCATTCATGACACCGCCTTAGAGAAGAGCAAACAAGGCCTGGAGAGATGAAAGTGATTAGCTCAGGAGTACGCAGCCCATAAGTGGCAGAACCAGAGCTTAACCCAAGTGGTGTGGCCCCGAAGTCCATGTGCTGGATTATTAGGCTATGGTGTTCCTTTCCGTTCCACTGAGGAGGCCCTGGATCAGGAGGGGGAAGAAGTTTACTACTGATTGAATCCTGGTCCTGACTTGGTTCCAAAATAAATCATCTCAGTTAGGCTTCAAAATGGGACAGTAGCCCAGTTTTATAGACTGCAAAAGTGTGACTCAAAGAGTTAAGTAACTTGCCTGAGGTCACACAGATGGTCAGTTTCAGAGTTAGGGTTAGCACCAGATCTGACTGGTTGTGAAGCCTGTGTGTTTCCTCTGCTTCATAAGGCAGCTGAGAAAAGCAGCCTCAAGTTAGAACCTGCTGCTTCTAGAAGCATCATGTGTGTTAAGTGGAGCCAGGTCACCGCCCTCTTGTGGAAAGCAGCTCTCCTCATGGTGACACGTTCTGCTTTGCATCCCTGCTTAGTGACACTGGCCAGGCTGGGCCACATGCTGGGACCAGGACACCTGGCCAGACAGGCCCAGGGAAGAGGCTGCTTGGGCTCCCTTGGCCTCACTCTTCTCATTTGGAAACTGGGGACGCAGATAGTCATGAGTCCTGCCCTGGTGGCCTGCGGCAGAGATCTAACCACATTAGCATAGCAAAGGTTTGAAGACTGAAGTTCTGTGGAGGAGACACAGAGCAGCATGGCACTTGGTGACCGGACCCTGGGTGAATAAGGATGGGCACCCAGCAGAGCCCAGTGACCCTTCCACAGGGCCTGGGCCGGACTCTGCCCCAAAGCGGAGAGTTCTTTGTCCACACTTTCCCGTTGGCCTTTCTGTTGTGGGGATACTTAGCGCAGCAAAATTTCCCTTATCCGTCATGCCTCCCTCCCTCCGTCCCTGCATAGCTTCCTCCCTCCCTCCCACTTCCTCTTCCTCTTCCTCCCTCCCTCTCTCCTCTCTTCCTTCCTTCCTTCTATCCATCTCCTTTTTCATTATATATTGAACATCTCTCAGTTACAGAACTAAAATTAATGAGCCCTCTGTAATTCTAATGAGACAGATAAGCTGCTGTGTGTGTGTGTGTGTGTGTGTGTGTGTGCATGCGCGCGCGTGAGTGCACGTGCAAACACTACCACAGTGAGTACTTTATAGGCATTTCCTTAATTTAGCCATATAGAAACTAGGAATGAAGGGACTACTATTCCATTGTACAGATGAGGAAACTGAGGGTCAGAAAAGTTAAATAACTTGTCTAAAGCCCAATGATTTGAAAATGAGTCTCTGGGGATGTAGCTCAGCAGCACAGGCCCTGTGCTGCAAACGTGGGGTCATAAGTTCTATTCCTGTCACCAAAAACAAAAACAACGCAAAAAACAAACAAATGAAAAGCATAGAAACCATGGAGTCAAGATCCATTCCTAACCATAACTGCAAAGCCCAAATTTCATCCTAATGACTGTATTAAGCTATTTAATAAAATGGCTTTGGACTTTCTTTTGCTGGGTTTCATAGACTTTGCTATGCTTGTCAGTGGTAAGAATTCCACGGGCATCAGGAAGATAAGAAAAAGGACTGCCCAGGGCTAGCTCAGGAATGTACATTAGAGTTAGTGTGCACTGAGGTGGAAATAATATCACCCTCAAAGGAAAACAGTCCATCTCACAGGCATGGACCGGTGACATTTGGAAAGTAGCATTAAAAGCTGTTGCCATGTTGATGATTTTAGATTCTAAACGTTGAAGGAGCCTGGAACCTTCTTCCTCTGACTGCAGGGTGGTCTGCCAGGGAGCCAACCCAGCCCTGGTGCTGAGGATTGAGGGCCGAGGCCCAGCCCTTCACCCAGGGTGGGCAGTGGTGATGAAGTCTAGGGTGAGTGGGCTGGTCCTGTTGATGGTACTGGGCTTGAAGTTACGCTAGGTTGGCAAGGCCAGAAGTAGGGGGCATAAGGTGGCTGTGAAATAGACAGGGGTGGGGTAATTCGGAGGCCGCAAAGATGAACTTGGGACCCACATGGGCAAATTGAAGCCCAAGGGAACAAATCGGAACTTGTGTCTTTCTCTCACTGCCTTCAACTTTGATGCTGCTGCTGAACTCTAGAAAAATCTGACGCTGTTTTCCAGACTTGCATGTGTACCTGCCCTAGGACTCAGAGACATTAAAGGTGGGGACCTGTGGGACTGCGGAACTCCAGGCCTGTGCTACCCCTTCTGCAGTGTGAGCCAGAGGCTCGGCAGCAGCGTGCAGGGGGCGCACTGGGGTGTTACTGGTGCTGACTCTGACCCCCAGGGCGTACCGGCTGCTTCTGAGTGACCGTTGCTAATGCAGAACCAGAGAAGGGAACCCTGGGTGATAGTTCTAGTCTGGCCAAGCTGACATAATACAAATTCTCCCTTATGTCCTGATTGCTTGTAAAGTTTGAAAGGAGTTTAAACACTTAGCACTAAGTTGAATCCCTCTTACATGAAGTCATCAAGTCTTCTGGCTTGATGGTGGTTCCTCCCATGCAGAATGCTACCGTATCGTTTCTGTTTCCTGGTAGTACCCAGGGAGCTCAGCAAGCTCACACCATACAAAGGAAAAGAGGGAAGCCTAGGAAACCGTTCCTCAAATGCACAATCATTCATGGCCATGGAGAAGGTATCTCTGGGTTCATTCCACCACTGTTTAAGTTTTTAAGTTACAAGTGTCAAGCCAGACCCAAGCCTTTCCCTGTGAGCCAGCACCATTCACAGACTGCGGGGGGAGAGAACAAGGGTTCACCAGGAAGCAAGCCCTCCCTGCTAACCAGTGCCATGTGTGGGCTGCCAGCGGCAGGGGGACAGCCAGACCCCAGCCCCTCCCAGCATGCGGGCAGGCAAACAAGATGAGCCAAGCCCCTCTGGCCCCCTGTAAGTGACAGGCTGAGTCAGGGAAACGCAAGCCTCAATGAAAGCTATTGAGGTGAAATGCAATTTGACACTCATAGTGACTTGATGTTTCACTGGCTTCGCAGGTCTAGGGCCAGTGGTCTGATGGTCTATTCAGAGGACAGTGGTACGCAGTGTGGCATCTAGGGGGATCCACTTCTGAAGGCGGTAGCCACTGTTAATTCCCTATTATCTTGTTTTGAAGTCCTGTATCATTTTCATTGTTTTGTTGGGTTGGATTTTGTTCTGTTTTGTTTTGTTTGATTTTGTTATATCTGATGGCATGGACAGCTATTTCAAGGCTAACAAGATGCATGATGGCAACCATTTTGGATTTACTCTTCTCTTGTTTTGCAGTCCTTTATTGCATTCATTGTTTTGTTTTTATTGGTTCTGGTCTGTTTTCTTCTGTTTGATTTTTGCTATGTCTGAAGGTATCTGCAGCTATTTTGAAGACAACAGGAGGCATTATAGCAATCATTGTTGATTTTGTATTCTTTTGAAGTCCTGTATTGCTTACACTGTTTTGTTTTGATTGCTTTTGTTCTGCTTTATTTTCCTTCGTTTTATCCTCCTTTTAAAACAGAGTTACAGGTATCCTCTGAAGGTCAAGTGTTAAGAGCTTGGTTCCCAGAACAGCAGTGCTGGGAGACAGAACATTTGCAGACAGACCTAGAGGCAGGTTTTCAGGGCACTGGGGGTCATGCCATGGTGGGAGCAATGGGATCCAGTTCTTCATCTTTTTTTCCCAGAAGTGTCTGGCTGTGAGGTGAGGGGCTTCATTTCACCGCACACTTCTGCCACAATGTACCGCCTTGCCATAGGCCAAGGATGACGGTGCCAGTCAGTCATAGACAAAACCTCCCAAAATGGGAGCCAGAACAAACCTTTTCTTTTCGGTTGATTACAGTGATAGAAAGTTGACTACCAAAAATGTGCCACAGCAGCACAACCACAAACAGTACTTACTCGGAAAGGATGCGATTTTGGAGTCAGACTCTTCCTGTGCGGCTCGGAACAGTAACTTGATGATGGTGCTCACATAAATTCAAGGAAACCGTTGAGTGTTAACCAACAATCCCGTGAAACTGCATCTTCTCTTTTTTAGCTATAACTTCTTCCATGTACTTTTTTTTTTTGAGACAAATTCTCACTATACAATTTAAGCTGGCCTTGAACTTACTTATGTAGCCCAGACTGGCCTTCAACTCACAGTGATTCTCCTGCCTCAGTAGTGGCTGAGACCTTCCTGTATGCCATGCACACACTGTGCAATGCTTTATGCAAAACAGGTGCCATTATGTCCCTAGTGTGGCAACAAAAGGGTTACCACTCTTAGCAGCAAAACGTTCCTGCTGACACGATCCTGCCAGCATGCATGGGCGGTCCTGAGCCTCCACACTAACACCGGCTAGACGCAGCACGAGGTAAGGACAAACTAAGACCTGTTCACTCCCCCAACTAGCCCCAGCCTGTCTTGCCTTGCAGAGTTCATGTGTACAGATATCCCTATCTGAACTGAAGGGGCTTCTCTGACAGCAGAGTAAATGGCCTTGCCAGTGTCCAACTTTAATGTCCAGCGTCAGATACTACAGGTGCTCCTAAAGGGTCAGCAGGAACCGGCAACTCAGAGATGTTTCTGAGACACGTTGACCTGCTGCCCAGACTCTTCTCTTGTGTCCTCAAACTCTTACAGAAACGCTGGTCTCTTACTCAGAGCCACGATTCCTGTCTTAGAAACTTGCCTCCTGCCCCTCCTGGCCGTGTATTCTGATCTGCATAAACTCTTGTCTTTCCTTTTTCTAATCCTAGCAAACCCTTTTTACTGCCTTCCCCACTGGTCCTTCATGAGCCACCTCCCGCAGGGTCCCTGGCTGATCGGGGAGGGCCCGAGGCCCAGAGAGGATGAATTCATGGCCACATGTCAAGGATGACTAAGGCATAAAACAGAATCAGACCGGGAGGGCTGATGCCTGAGGCGCCTGCTGCCGGTCATAAACACCACTCTTCAGCTGGCCTGGACTTCCCCATCTACACGTGGGACAGCAATGTCTAGCTTTTAGTTTTTAAGTGGGTTGAAGAAAAAGAATGCTAAAACATGTTAAAAGTACCTGGCACTCAGTAGATTCTTAATCCATGGTCATTTGTTAAAAAACATTCTTACTTCTCTTGGTGACTTCACTCGTAGTTTTTTTTTTGGTCACTTAGCGATTGGTTAAGACATTTTATTGTGCCTACCTCATTTGACTTGTCAAGTCCTTTGACAGCGGTAACCATCTTGCTGGTGCTACAGTGGTTCTTAGTTATCTTGCCTGACTCATCCTCATCATGGTAAGTGTGAGTGTGTGTGTGTGTGTGTGTGTGTATGTACCTCATGGGAAGGAGCGGGAACACATGGGGAAGGCACTGTGATTTGCAAGAGGCCATGCACATTTAATTGATGGGCAGGAAGCCATTCATGGCGTGCCAGGTGTGGGATGTGTGGAAGCCACCGCCCACCTCCCTGTCCCAGGTGTCTTCTGTTCTGGGGTGTGGCTCTCTCAAGGCTGCAGGCATTGTCCCTGGGATCCCTGCTACCGGGCTGCTGACAAGCAAAACCAGGCAGGAACGGGGGCAGGGAAAGGGAAGTGGCTTCACAAAACCCTCATCAGAGGCGTTGTTGTTGTGCACTCCAGGAGCTTTTCCAAAACGACAAAGCCAGTGGAACAAGCAACACCCACACAAAGAACTACCTGATGAGCAACCGTGCTCCTGCACTGACCTAAGAGCTTTCCTACCACAAGAGGAGTCTGCGGTGCCTGTCATGATCCCATGCATTCCTGAGTGGTAACTATTTGGTGTTTCATAATTTCCTTTTATTTATCTGCGGGTAGCTACATGGCTACAAACCTGAATGATGTGAAGTATTATTTTGCATATGATGAACTATGCATAAATTATATCATACTGTATGTATGTATGTATATATGTACGTATGTCTCCTTCAGCAAATTTCCCCTGTGTTCACCATTAAGATTGTGAGGTCGTCGGGATTGGTGCGTGCACTTTCTGTACGCTCCTTCTCGCTGCCATGTGGATCCTCATTGTAGGTCTACACCAGTGATGGTGACTCTTTTGGAACTTTCAGTGGTAACAAGTAGCCAGCTGTGTTTTGCCTGTCA
Organism: Dolichotis patagonum; assembly: GCA_004027295.1. Lineage (NCBI taxonomy): Eukaryota > Metazoa > Chordata > Mammalia > Rodentia > Caviidae > Dolichotis > Dolichotis patagonum. The sequence continues at coordinate 53,479 of PVJX010002124.1, read as the reverse complement.
TGGGTTTGCCACCATTAATTTATTTATCTTTTTTCTAGTTGATGGACCCTTAGATTGCTTCTTTTTTTTTTTTTTTTTTCAATGTAAGTAATGCCATTATGAACATTCTTGCCCACATTTCCTGGTTCATGCTTGCCAGAAGTTCTCTAAGGTGCAGAATTAGGAATTAGTTGTCAGGTTAAAGAGTCAAAGGACTTTTGCCTATTCATCTTTGAAATGGCTACTGCAAGTTGCACCCTTGCCTGTAAAATCTGAGAGTCTTTAGAACGATAAACATTTGCCAGCATCGTCACACAATTACTGGGCTTTTACTTTTTCCCAATCTGGGAAGTTTGAAATAGTATTTCATTATATTCCTAATTTTTACTTGCTTAATTACCAATGAGATTATCTTTTCATATGTTTATTATTCATATTTACTCTTCTGTTAAATGCATGTTCATGTTTGCCCCGTTTTCAATTGGTTATTATTATTGTTTTTTAAACTAGGGATTGAACCCAAGGCCTCATACGTGTAAGCACTCTACCACTAAGCTACAGTCTTTTATATTTTAGTTTGAGATGGACTCACACTCAGTGGCCCTTTCTGGCTTTGAATGTGTAATCCTACGCTTCAGCCTCTTGTTAGCTGGGATTGCAGGTATGCACCACCAGGCCCAGCTTACTTTTGAAAAACTTGTCAAATTATTTGATATATTCTACATTTTAGTTCACTGAAAAATATGCCAACTCTAAGTATCTTCCCTTAGTCTATAATCTTTTCAGTTACTCTGTTCTATTTTTAGTGAAATGGTTTTATTTAAATTCCATCAAACTTTTGTACACTAGACTATGGTTTTTGCCTTACTTAAGAAATCTTTGCCTGCCTTGCGGTCGTAGAGATATTCTCCTGTTCCTTGGAAAGATTTAAAGTTCTCCCATTCCCTCTGGTCTCTTAATTATACCTGGAGCTCACACATCCTGGGCTGGGTCTGTAGAGATCGGAGTCCTTCACGGCTAAGCGCAGTCCCGCTCTCTGGTCTCTGAAGAATCCCGCTCTGCTCTCCCCATAGCACGGCCGCTGCCTGGCGTTGGTCTCCTTACACTGTGGATGGCACCTTGGTGCTGCGCTCTGTTCAATGGTCCGTTTCTCTGTGCCGGTGCCAATGTCTGGCTCTCCTAGTCGCTTGTTCACCTGTGCAGAGTCTTCCCTCTGTGGCACACCTTGGGCTATAGTTGTTCCACACAAATGTTATAACAACCTCACCTAGATCTTTGAGCATCCGCCAGGATTTTGAAAGGAATTATATTGAACTTGTAAGCCAATATACGGATATTTGACATCTGAAGAGCAGCAAGTTTTCTGAATCACAAACAAGTATCTCTCCAACATTTAAGTAATTTAAAGTATGTCATTAAAGTTTTTTAATTTTTCAAAAAATTTTTATATATCTCTTGTGAGAAACTTTGGTATTGCAATTGCAACCACTGTCATCAAAATAAAATATACAACAAATATTTTGGGCTTAGCACAATCCTAAGAGCCTTATTATATTAACTTACATAATCTCAACAGTCTTATGAAGTAGACTTAATTATTACTACTAAACCCCTTTAAAAGATGGGAAAAGAAAACACAGAAAGGTTGGGTGTCTACTCCGAGTCCCACAGCATGGAGGCAGCCAGGTTTAGACTCTAACTTGAGAACCCAGATGTGGTTGTGATTTAACCATGAAACCCTTTTATTTCTTTAAAAATTGCATTTTAACTTTTCTTGGATGAGGTATACACATGAATTTCCCTATTATGTGTTGTGCTTCTATCCCAAAAGCTTGCTGAGCTCTCTTTTACTGAAATTACTTACCTTTGCATTTTCCTTGGTTTTCTTTGCTGCTCATTTTACCAACTGTGAACAGAGAGCTTTTCTTTCCATTTTCAGACTATGTATTCTTTCCCTCTTTGTTTTACTGTGCTCATCAGCCCATTGGGGCAATTTTATAATTCATAATGATGAGAAGAAATTTTGTCTTGCTTCTGAAATTAAAAGAGATACTTGTAATATTTCACCAGTACTTCACCTTGTCAAAGGATTTGTAGATGGTTTTTATCAGATTTAAGAAACCTTAAACTCCAGGTTTTCCAAGAGATTTTTTTTCTTTTTAAAATTATGGATAAGTATAGGATTTTGTTGACTGTTTCTCAGTATGAAGAAAGGATATTTTGTTGTTGATTCTTAATGTATTGATATGGTGAATCACATTAGCAGATTCTTCTAGGGTTTCGCTACATTTGCACTAACTGGGATACACTTGGCCCGATGTGGAAATGATTTTTACGTATCTTAAGACCTGGGGTTTTTGCCTGTATGTGAGATTGGCCTGTGCTATCCTGTCTCATTTTGACATCAGATTACAATATTCTCTTTGGATAGTCTTCAGTAGATTTTTGTGTATGATTGTTAAGAATTATAAGTTCTTTGTGTTTTGGTAGAATCACTTGTAAAATCATTTTTATCTTACATGCTGTCAATTTCTTTCATGATTATAGGTATGGTAAAGTTTAGCTTTTACTTTTTAAGTGTTTGTCTGAGTTTTAGTAAGTTGTATTTTCCCCAGAATTTTATGTAAGTTTTAAAATTGTAAGTTGATTCCATAACTTGGTTTTCAGTGAGCATGAGCGTGGAGATCCTTCCTCGACATGCTGATTCCAGGTGTTTTGGGCAAGTCCTGCAAGTGGGATGGCTGGGTCAGGTGGAGTTTTAGTTTTAGTTTTTTTTTTGAGGTATTTCCATACTCATTTATATTCTCATCAATAGTGTGCAAGGGTTTCCTTCTCTCCCTATCGGTTGACTTACTTTTTGAGTTGACTAATTTTTTCTCTTGCTTGTCCAGTCTATGGCTAGGCCTGTTCAATCCTTCATCTCTGATCATGATTTTTATTTTTTACACTTCCCACTGCCCCTTTTCATTCTTCCACTCTCTCTGTTGAAATTTCTCCTCTGCCCCTTGGTGCTGTCTCCAGTTTCCACTAACCCCTTCAACTTACCACCACCACCACCACCACCACCACCATCACCATCACCACCACCACCATCACCATTTTGTGGTATTCGGATTGAAGCAGAGCCTTCACACTGAGCTATGTACCCAGAGATTTTGGGTTTTATTCTGAGACATGGCCTCATTAAATTCTGAAGGCAGAATTTGAACTTGTGATCTTCTTGCCTCGGCCTTGCAGAGTGCCATGTAATGGACTCATTTCAGCATATTAGTTATTGTAATTTTAAGTCCTTGTCTAAACACTTGGGTCACCTTTGAGTCTAGCTCTGTTGACAGCTTTACTCTTATCAAGTAAGAACGTACATAGATGTGCTCTTGTGTGTTTTGTTATTTTAGATGTTGTTGAATGTAATTCAGTGGGGACTCAGGTAAAGAGAACCGATGCCAGTGTGAGGCCAGTTCATTACCATGCAGGCCAGTGAAGCAGGCGCTGGAGGGGCTGGGGCTCCTGGTTCTCTCGATGCTCTGCTTCCTTCGTTGCGGCCACTGCTGTCCCATGCTTAGTGGCAGAGCTGTTGCATGGGGGGGGGGGATTTCTCAGTCTCTTGCTGTAAGCTCAGCTGCCGGGTGCGTCACCCATGCTACAGAAGGCGTCTGTGCGTGTTTTCACCTCTGTCCTGCACTGGGGGCCGTTGCTGTTGGAGTCAGGCTGTCTGTGGGGCATCTTGGTTCTCTGCTCCAGCCCAACTCAGGCAGACTCTGGGTACCTGGAGCTTGCTCTGCATTTGTGCCCTGCCCTCCGTGGCAGCGGTGGTCTACATCCCTGTGTTGGCAAGGGGGTGATATTAAGAGGGAAGACTCTCATTCTGTGGTAGGAGAATCTACTTTGCATTCCGGCAGTACCTGCCCATCCCCCAGGGACAGATGACCTTTGCATCTGCTTTAGCCTATATAGCAGTGTATCTTTGACTAGGATCGGTGGTAGGAAGGAGCCTGGCTCCTTACCCAGCTGCAGTGTAAAGCTGGCAGTGGTGGGCAGAGGGGTTTCTTCCTTTCTGCGCTGTCTCTGCTGCTACATCTCCTGAAGAGGAAGCAGGTATTATTGTGGGTCCATGGGCAACAGAGTTACCAGGGGCTTCAGGCTTCTGCTTTGTCCTCGTGAACCACAGTAAAGGCCTTTCTCATCTCTGCCTTCCTTTAACCTCTCTGTGGAGTACCTAGTATTTGCAAGCTCTCAGGGATCCTACACAGTCCTACTCACAGACTTTAAGAATTTAAAGTTTTAGCTGTGTTATTCATATTTGCTTTTATGGTCCTCAAGATCTGACAGGTGAAATGAGTTGTGTATCTCACTGGTTCTTGGCGAGGCTGCTGCCCTTTAGAATTAAGTTCACCTAGTTGTTTTGAGATTTTAGGTCTCTGATGGGCTCCGGAAATCCAGGGTTTATTGTTGTTAGATTGAAATATTCCCTTGTGTCTTCAAATATAATGGGCCTCTCAGTTCTCCTTCTCAAATGCAGTTGTAATTGAATATCAGCTGGGCTGTGACCTGAGGCTTGTATGACTTGTCTTGGATAGATGTCCAAAATGTCACATGCCCAAGATTCCCACTTGGTGCTGGATGCTGGCAGGAGTTAAAAACTGTCACCGAATGGAGGCGGAGCTTCCAGATGGCTCACCCAAAGGCCGAGCATTCGGAGAGGCCCAGGCGGAAGTTGCCAGACTCCTTGGTTCTGCCTCTGACATCACACAGTGTTCCTCCACACGGGTTACAGAGCCAGGACCTATCGTGTGGATCGGGGGCCCCACGAGGGCAGGGTACCATGGCTCTTTGGGGGACCATTTCCAAAACTGGCTACTATGACTTTTAAGGGGACTTTTCAAGGCCTGTTCCCTTCCCAGCTCATCGACAGTAGTTCTCTTCTGAGAGACAGTTTGGCTCAGTGGGTCACTTTACATCTCGAGCCTCAGGTTCCACAGTTTATAAATTGAGACTGATGCTCCCTGGCTGTGGTGAAGGTGGAAAATAATACATTAAGCACTTAAAAAAAGACAGTTATTATAATTGACTCAGGTGTTCTGAATGCTAAGTAAATCTCCTTATTAGCTCATTTCATTTAATGTCAAAATAACCCTGCAAATCATGTACAAATACCCCCAACTTACAATGGAAAACATTAAAGCTCAGAAAGTTTAAATATCATCTCTACTATCCCATAGGAAATAGAAGATGCATGCACCTAATCACTATATTTATTGCCTTTGTAATTTAGTGTGGTTTTGATTCCCCTTAAAAATTCTTGCATAAAGAGTTTTACATGAGTAATTGACATATTCTTCCCAGTGCCCTGTTCAGAGTCAAGTACAAGTTACGCTAAAACAGTGAGACTTGTTACGTAGCTGAGGAACAGAGGGCAGAGGGCAGAGAAGGTGAGACTAGAAGTTCTCAGTCTGCACAATGACTTCCTATAGGAGATTCTTTGGGAGACCTTTCTATATCCTTTATGTCCACACGACTCTACCTTCAAGGAGACAGAGAAAGCCATTCTACCTGCTCCAAGGTAGCAGGCTCAGATTGATTGTATTTACCTTTTTTCTACAGCAGTAAGGTTCTATTACTTTCAGCTTGATACCAAACCCTGAGTAGGTTTGGTATCTTGACATTTATCATAGATTCTTTGAAGCCCTTCTCAAAATACTGCCTGGCACTCTGCTGTCCTAATAAGATACATTTAGATTTATTAATACCCTGAGAACCTTGTGCTGTGATGCATCTCTCATCCCTTCACTCCTTCCCGAACTCTGAATCCCCGTGCTTCTTAAGGGCCACTTATCAGGGATGAAGAGAATGTGATAAAACCTTCTGTGTGCTTAGGGCCCTCGGTGCAAAGGAAAGTAATTATTACTGGGTCGCACTGTCCACATGAATTGCCATAGCTTTTTTTTTTTAATCAGTGGTCTTGAAATGAAAAGAGTAATGACTTCTTGAAGGATTATGAGTAGGTACAGAGTGGGTGACCCGGACCAGAAATCTCTGCTGATAGCAGCAGATGACAGAAGGAATTAATTGGGAAAAGAGATAAAGAGCCCCACACATAGGAGGATTTTTTCCCTGAAATCTCAGCACAGAAAGGGCTCAGGAGGGCCTGAGACAGCCCGAGGGGTCCTTGGTAAAGCGTCCCGTCCTCCTTTTCCTCCTCTGGCAGTGTTAATCTGTGTTAGCTTCCTATGGCTTCTGGAATAGCTCGTCACATGTTTGGTGGCTTCAAACAATGACGATTTTCCTTTTGCAGTTCTGGTGGTGAGAAGCCTGCCAGGTGTTGTAGGGCTAACATCACCACGTAGGTGGGACCCATTCCCCCTGGTGGCTCCAGGGAGGATTTGTTTCTTGGCTGTTCTTGGGTTCACATCTCTTGGGGCTGCTGGTCTTCCACAGCGGTTCCACTCCTACCTCCTCTTCAGTCATCACAGTGGCTCCTTTTCTGTAGTCAACCTCCCTCTTTACAAGGCCATTTATGATGACATTTAGGGCTGAGCTGGGTAATCCGGAACAATTTCCCCATCTCAGGATCCTTGATTTAACCACAGCTGCAATGTCTCCTTCACCATAAAAGTGAACACTTCCAAGCTCCCGGCGTGAGGACAGGGGCGTCTTTGGGAGCATTATTCAATCTACTAGAGCTTTCCTCCAGGGAAGGTGAGACACTTACTGAGTCGGTCATGGTGCTGATACAGGGGGAGGAAAGAGGCTCTCCGCTTCCTCCTTCACCAACTCATGCTTTGGGGACTGTGCTCGAGGTCACCGGCCCCCTGTAGAGGACTTGTTCTCCTAGTTCTCTTGCTCTGACCTCCCAGAGCTGCTGCAACACAAATCCAGAGCACGGCTGACGTCACGTTCCACAGTCACAAGACACAATGCATATGATTTCTGCTTGAATTTGTGACGTGGCCTCACTCCCTCCTAGTGACCAGGGATGGACAGTAACAACACTCCTGTTTCAATCATTTCAGGGGCTTCAAAGCCAAGAATGAAGATTAATCATGGTTTGGGCCATATCCAGTATGTAACTGGGACAGCAGGACCCAGACCAGGCTTGTGTATTTCATCACCACAACGAGGTGTAATGTCCAGGGGAGCCAGTATTAGATATTCTTTTCCTCTTAACAGTGTCTCTAAACTACGTTCCTCTAGTCAGGACAGTCTGTGCAAACCCATCCCACCACCTCTGGAAACTCACTCCCAGGCTGTGTAAGTGCCATGCAAGGACTTAAGACTCTGGAATAAGAACAAGCAGGAGCCGCCTTCCAAGCTCATTTTCCCAAGGAATATCTTTTATAGTAGGTTTAATAGTGGCTTCCAAAAAGATAATCCAATGTTCTGATTTCCAGACCATAACATTGCCTTCTATGGCCAAAGGGTGACTATTACCTTATATGGTAGTAGATGTGATTAAGTTGAGGATATTGAGTGAGAAAATTAATTGGGACTATCCAACTTGGTCCTAAATGTCTTTACAGGTGTTCTTCTAACAAAGAGCCAAAGGTAAGACAGATAGACAAGGAGAGGACAGAGACACAGAAAAGACTGACGTACAGAGGGAGGCAGAGGGTGTGAGCGAACCATGCCGTTAGCATAGACTGGACACATCTGTGTTTGTCCACCCTATAAGAATTTATTCAATAAATTTGCAAGCCACACCAATTTTGTCAGCTTTAGCTTGCTGAGTACTCTAGATTTCATTTGATAACCATGAGCAGGGCAATCATGGTCTCTTATTCTATTCCAACCTTAACTACGATATCTGTAACACGTTATGCAATAATATATAGATTGGCAAATGTCTAAAAAGGGGCTAACTGTGGCCTTCAGGTTCAGACAGGCAGAAGTTCCACACCTGCTGGCTCTGGGAGAGGCTCACTGGATGGTCTGATAAAATGACGGGGTGGCATGTGTGGTGGACCCTGGCGTCAGCTGCCTCTCTGTTTGTGTGACCCAGGTGACAGAAGTGCATCATTCATTGGTCTCCTGAGTGTCCTAGGCTTATGGTCCTGGTTTTCTGTACTGTGGCTCAGCAGAACATATGATACTGTGGTATCACATGTCCAGTTGCTCCTGATTTAATTTGAAAAGTTTATAGGTGATCATTTTTATTAGAACTGCTATATTATTTATCAGTTTGTGTTATGATTATTATGCACCCTACTGCTGTTCTTTCCAGTAAGTCTGGTGTGCACAGTATCTGGTGACTATGTATTTATGCAGACAGGTCATCAAGTCATTCTGCCTTAGCACTCCCATTGGGATGCAGGAAACACCTGCCTGATAAAGTCACTCAGTGCCAGGCATAGTCTGAAAGCCACTGTTCTACACGGCGTGAAGTAACTCACAGCAGGTGCAGTCCACTCGCCACAGAGACTGGAAGTAATGTAGCTATCACCGAGGAACCCCAAGAATTGCCGGCAGCTACCAGAAGCTGGAAGAGGCTAAGAGATGGTTCCACGCAGCCGTCAGAGGGCGTGCAGCCCTGCTGAGAACTGTGTTCGTACTTCAGGTCTCTGGACCTGTGAGAGAGAAAAACATCTGTAATATTAAACCACTCGGCCTTTTTTTGGGGGGGGCTACTGGGGATTGAACTCACGACCTTGTGCTTGCCAGGCAGGCACTTATGCTGCTGAGATAAATCCTCAGCCCATTTTTTATTCTTTTTTTTTTTCTTTTGTACCAGAGATCAAACTCAGGACTTTGTGCTTGCCATGCAGGCACTTATGCCACTGAGCTAAAAGGACTTATATCAAGAACATATAAAGAATTAAAAAACATCAACCCCCCCAAATTCAAAGACCCTCTCCAAAAATGGGCATCTGAGATGAACACTCAGTTCTCAGATAAAGATATACAAATGGCAAATAAATACATGAAGAAATGTTCACCATCACTGGTCATTTGAGAAATGCAAATTAAAACAGCATTGAGATTTCATCTCACCCCTGAAAGAATAGCTGCTATCAAGAAATCAAATGATAACAAATGTTGGCGAGGCTGCGGGGGAAAAAGGAACACTGCTCCACTGTTGGTGGGAGTGTAGATCGGTGCAACCACTATGGAAATCAGTATGGAGAATTCTCAGAAGACTAGGACTGGAAGCTCCATTCAACCCAGCTATTCCCCTCCTGGGTATTTTCCCAGAAAAACTGAAAAGGTCCTATCGCAGTGACATATGTGCACCCATGTGCATAGCAGCACAATTTGTAATAGCTAAATCTTGGAAACAACCAAGAGGCCCATCAACTGCAGAGTGGATGAAAAAGATGTATTTTTATACAATGGAGTATTACTCAGCTATGAAGAAGGATGACCTTGAAGCCTTCATAGGTAAATGGAGACAACTTGAAACTATCCTCATTAGTGAAATAAATAAGAACCATATTTATAAATATCACATTGTGTCTCTAGTGTAAAAAGAAATAAGAACTGTAGGGATAATAAAACCCAAAATGTGTAATTGCTACTGTAAAAAAGAGAGGAAAAGAAAGTGCTCTAAAGGATATAATGGCACATATGTTTAAGTGTGTAAGATGGATGACCATATTACTGGTTTTGTTAGATCATGGAGCAGAACTGTTGACAGTCTCATTGCTTGAATGTGTACTTTGTATGTTTTAACTTTGTAACTTGAACAACTATTTCCAAGATGGCAGTATGTAACTTATCAAGTAACGACTTCTCAGTATTTTTTGTTCTTTTCTTTTTTTTTCCCTTGGAATTTTGTATTGTTGCTACCCTTTTTTCTATTTTGTTTTGTTTTGTTTTTAAATAAAATTTTAAAAAGTATTAAACCACTCAGTGGGTGACCATTTGCTCTAGGAAACTCAGGTGCCTTGGCTGTGCTCAGATGGACGAGCATCCGCTCTGCCAAGCAGCAGACAGAGCAGCCCAGGGCATTATTTCATCCACTGCACAACAGCGTCAGCGATAGGCGTCAGCTTTGTGCACAACTGGTAGTCGGAGGAGCTGACACGTAGAGCCTGGCGCGCACAGCTAGTGAGTGGAGGAGCTGAGACCAGACCAAGCTCTCTTCCTTTCTTGTATAACATGAGTAACCTGGAAAACGCTGAGGACAGGCTGCTTCAGTGAGAATAGAGCAGGAGCAGAGTGAGAGCACCGGCAGCGGGCACCGAGCGCCCAGCATTCCTGGGCACGCGGCCGCCTCCCAGGGGAACCTGTAGGCGTAGCAGGCAGGAGAGTGCTGGGGCACGGAAGTGCTCCTGGCCACCACGTGGAGCTGAGCACAGTGCTGTGGTCTTCACCCGCCACACCTCCTGCTTCAGATGGCAAGGCCGCCAGGAAGCGTGGACCTCGCGGGATGGATGCTGTCAGCTGGAGCTGGTCTGCTGGGGCCTTGGTCCTGTCGGCCAGTCCAGAGTGTCCGCCCACAGCTGGCGAAGCCCTCTGTGACAGCCATACTTAGGAAGTCATTACCATTCATATTACGTTAAGCCCACTGATGTGGTGACTTTCATTTCTTCCCCCAAGGCTCAGTTTCTCTTGGATCTTTACGTCTGCTAAGGTCCATAAACTCAGATCTAGGAGCTAAGGCAAGCTCAAAGCCAAGCCGAGCTCTCGCCTGCACCAAGCTCAGTTTATTGGTGGGGACAATGGGGGCCAGAGGAGCATTATGAGATTTCAGAGCTCTGCTCTCGGGACCCCAATTGTATTAGGCACAATCAGGCCTGAGCTCCGCTAGAAATCCAGCGTTCACGTGTAATTCCTCCGGACTGGGATTGTTGTACTGGCTGTGGCAGGACAGGGCTGAGAGCAGGCTGCTGAGACAGCCTTCATCTGTTATTCCGGGCCAGTGAAAGGTTATTCAAAAGCCCTCACTCTTCCTTTCCAGACATGGCCCAGGGTACGCATGAGGGACAAAGTGAGTGACGTGAAGGGATGGTGTTTACTGAACACATTCTGTATGCCAGGTGCTTCAGGCTTGTTGTTTAATTCAGACTATAAAACAATCCTGCAATGAAATGTTATGTCTCTCATCTGTTCAGAGGAAGAAACTGGAGCTCACATAAGTTAAGTCACTTTACTTGCCAAACAGAGCCATTAAAATAACAAACTAGAATTCCAGTCTACACTGCTTTTTATTATCATATGCAAAATAGACACTAGGGTTGAATACCAATGTGACTCCATATATATATATAAAAGGGTGCAGCAAAATACCTGCATAGAGCACATTTTGTCACATCTGGCTTCTGCTCAGAGAACAAAAGGTATCACATTTGAGGGAGGAGCACTGCTGCTCTGCTGTCCAGGTAACTCACTGGGATCATAAACTTAGCCCCAATAAAAAATTAGAGGAACAAAGTTTAACAGAAGGAAGATCTTTTATTTGAAAAAAGGAAAAGGAGAGGATAGACAGTTACCCTGATAAGAATCGGAGTAGAGGGCTTCAGAAAGCTGAGGACTCACAGGATCTGTGTTCTCAGCTGCCTTTATGGGGGTGGGGGTAGGAGACCCTCACACCCAGAGTCTGCCGTAACTGGATTGGCTTCTGGGAACCTCTGCTAACATCATTTCTTCTGCTGGTCTACTGCAGCTTCTTTCTGTCTGTTTCCTTGTCCTCCACCTACCTTTTAAGGCCTTATCTTTAGGGCGGGTGACTAGTTGGTAAGGGGGTACCTTATTCATGGTTAGCTTAGAGTTAATAAAGGGATGTGTGGATAGCTATTGTACTCGCTGATGGCCCTACAGTGAACCCCCACACATGTATGTATATGTTAGTGAGTAGGAGTGAGCACTGCCTTAAAGTTGGCCCCCTACCCGGCCCCACTTCTCCTATAGTTTTTAGAAGTCAGGGAGCTTATCCTTTATGCACTTGGCTTTTTTTTCTGTGTCCTGCTTGTCAACTTTTTTTCTGCTCTTTTGGTGCAAATCCCAAGGCCATTGGGTATACTTCTTTATCTGGTTTTTCTCTGTTTTTCTAACCCTGTCCTTAACCTGTTTCCCAGGAGATCTCTCTAGTAAAGTTTGCTTTTTAACTCCTTTTACTCAGGATCAGCTAAAATATGTAAGGAGGCCCCTCCTCTGTTTTCTCATCTAATGCCCCTGCCATTTTATATAATGAGATATGTAAATTCAGTACGTATTTCCTAATGTTATTTCTTGGTAGGTCAAAAGGTGTTTGTTGAATTCCAAGGCAAAATGTCACCAAAATAACATTCCTCAACCCAGTGAAGGGTTAATTGGCAGTGACCATGGAAAAATAACAGGGATTTCTGCAGCATCACATGATTTTCCTTGGCAAGTGGCCTGTTCTTCCGGCCATTGAATATTTAGTGAATTTGTTGATAGTCTCACATTCTCATGTCAGAAGACTCGTGGAGAAATAGAGACTCATTGGGACACAAAGGTGTTAAAAGAGGATAACAGTGAACAGAAGCTGTGGGTACAACCTGAGCAGACAAAGCTATCTGGACCCGTGATACTCTAGAGTGTCTTTTGTGCGACCTTCTGTCTCTGAGCTTCTAGTGTGATGTACTTCAAAGGGCAGTCCATGGTTTATTTATGGCTGGTCAGCCAACTGCTTCTCACCAGCCTGGGAGGTAGTAAATACAGGAATCAAGAGTAAATGTTTGGAAACATTTGTAGCAATTTGAGATTGTCATGACATTTTGGTTTTATTTTCCAAAAATACTGATTTCTGTAGATTGGAAATTAAAATACCTGGCCCTTCACCCTAGAGAATTTGAAAAGCCCACATCTTATCATTAAAGTGAGCTTTTCTAACATGCAGATCTAGTCATGCACGAAGTCCTTGGGCCAGACAGAGTATTTTACAAATCCATGTTGCATGTACATGCGTAAGTAATGGACGTGTGTGCTCCACTTGGATCTTTTAAGTCTCTCTGACTTGGCTTAATTGTACATGTGAGTTGTGCAGTCATAGTGGTCCTATGTTTATTTTCCACACAGTAGTGCAAGTGGTTTTCTATTTTCTGTGCTTTTCTTAGAAAGAATCCTGACCAGGCAAGCCAGGCCCTCGTTGTCCTAGCCCAGCCCCACTCCTCCAGTCTCCTCACTGGTCCTTCCCGTAGCACTGTGCCTGGGTAGGAGGTTTACGCTGCTGCTCAAATGCCCTTTCTGGTGCCCTCTTTCTTCCACATTCAGGCTCAGGTACAGCATCCCTGCCTGTCAAAGGCTTCCTTGGACCCCCTGCTTGTTTTGATTATTTCTTATTTAGCATCCTCACAGCACTGTGCAGAGTAGGGGGAAGGGCTCAGTGGTGATTTTCTTGTGTATCTGTTCCCCACTCTGTGTCCTTTTCTGTCCTGTGCACCTGGCTTAAAACCCTCATGCTTTAAGATTCAGACCAGGAGAGGAGCTAACGATGGCAGATCGATAAGCAGCAGGATACAGAGCCTCCCTGAGAGAGACAACTCAGATGCCGGAATAAAACATCCTGGAGAGGACCAGACAGAGGGAGAAGGATCTTCTCGATCCAGGAAGAAACTAAAGGGAAAAGAGCTGGTCAAACACACAGTCCTGGGGCTACCATTGGAGAAGCCAAGATTAGCGGCCATAGTGCTCTCGCTGGAGCTGCCTGAACTTGTACCTCACGACTTGCTGGAGCTGCAACCGTGCTGAAGTTGGGGATTGGTGAACCCAATGGAGAACAGAGATGGTGAAGGACCTGCATTAATCCACAGTGAGTGCTGGGAATAAGATTCTCCCACGGGAAAGGAGCGACCAACTGGATGACATGTTGGAGTTGGGCAGGACGGGCCTGAACTAGGAATGGCAGTGACTTCAGTTGGTTGCTCCCCTCCCAGAGCAGATTGGTGGGATCTGCTTGGCCTGGGTCACACCGTTGGCCGGGACCCAATAAGTCGTCCCAAACTGATTCCCTACACGTAGCACACACTGACGCAGTGAAGGCCCCCAAAGGTTGACTGCCCGGAGGGGAGGGGCCAGCATACACCACCCCTGCTTGCACCTCAGTGACCAACAGCAAACTGGAGGGGGCAGAAATCCATAGCCAGCATGCTTCAGAAGAACCATAACCAACAAGGAAAGGGGCTGGGACCTCCACGATACACCTGTATAGAAGAAACCAAAACCATGACAAGAGAAAGAAATAAGAAAAATCCCCCAGCCCCCAACCCTGAGAATATTGATCCAGGAGAGGTAAATACAAAAGAGATTGAGGGCAGCAAACATGAAATATCAGACATGGCATCAGCGGACATAAAGAGATATCTTCGGGACACTGTAGATGAGTTCAAAACTGAAATATTCAGTAAAGCAAGATATAAGAAGATTAATAAAAGAAATGCTAAGCACCTCTCAAGAAGACATAGATGGAATAATGTAGGAACACAAAAAAAGGAGAGAAATGTTTGATGAAGAATATAAAGAAAACCTAGAATACATGAAGCAGATTCAAAAAGATTACCATGAAATTAAAAACTCCATTGAAAGCTGTCAAAACTGCTTGAAGGAAACTAAGGATAGATTATCAAAACTTGAAGATAGGTTTGCAATGTGTGATCATGAAAGGAAAGATCTCTTAAAAATAACAAGGAAACAGGCAGTAACAATACAAAGGCTAGAAGACAAGAGGATCTATAACTTAAGGATAAAAAATGTGAGTGAAGAAGCAGGAGTAAAAACAAAGGAAATACAAAAGCTATTCACAGAAATAATTAAGGAAAACTTCCCAAGCATAGGAAAAGGAAATGATATTCAGATGTATGAGGCATACAGAACTCCAGTCACTTACAACCCAAACAGAGCTACAACTAGACATATAATAATAAAGATCCCAGAAATTCAGTATAAGAACAGAATACTAAAAGCTGTCAGAGAAAAGAAACAGATCACCTGTAAAGGAAAACCCATCAAAATTGCAGCAGACTTGTCGACACAGATCATCAAATCAAGAAGAGCTTGGAGTGAAGTATTCCAAGCCCTGAAAGAAAATAACCTACAGCCCAGATTGATGTATCTTGCAAAACAGTCTCTAGAAATTAATGGAGAAACAAGATGCTTCCACAACAAAGAGGAACTGGGGGAATTCATGACCACCAATCCATCCCTACAGAGAATACTGAAGGACATTCTAGAGAAAGAGAAAAAAATACCAGGATTTGAGAAACAGTGGCAGATAGGCCTCAATGAATGGGACAGACAGTGGAATGAAGGAGAAAAGTAGACAACCAAAGGCAGAAACATAGCATAGCAGAAATGAGGCAGAGAAGGTTGGCTGTAATCTCTAACATAGATGGCATTGATACACTAAAAAAAAAAAAAAAAAAAAAAAAGAAACAGGCAGAGTAGATCAGAAAGTAGGGTCCACCAAGATGCTCTGTATAGGAACTATAATTAACCTGAAAAAGGGTTTATGGACCTAAAATCAAATATGAGAAAACAATGCTCTATGTGACAGGAAACCAGAGAGAAATAGGGGCAACTTGATGAGTACCTGCAGATAGGTTAGAAACACAGGATACTTATATGCAGTAGAGAACTACTCAGATATAATGAAGGAAAACCTTGAGGCTTTTGTAGGTAAAGGAATACAACTTGTGATCAAGTCCAGGAGTGAGAAGGTTCGTAACCACTTAGGTCAATAGCAGGTTGCCCCCCCCCCATCTAAAAACTGAGTTGGTGGGACCCAAAATGCACAGCACCCTGTGGGAGTAAAAGGGGAGGAATAGTCTAAAAAAGTAAGGCAGAGAATATTGTTAATAGTGTATCAGGTTTTAAAACCCATATTACACCGCTCTGTTTAGATGGATTATATTCTGTTCCAATTTGTCTACTTATACTAGATTTGAGGGCACAGACAGCTCTCCTGAAAATAGCAGGATATAGAATGGTAATCATCCTTAATTTCCTATTAACTTAATCTGAAGCCCTGTGTAACTTACACTGTTTTATCATGACTGATCTTAGTTGAATCTGGTTTGTTAGATTGCTGTTTTGTATTGACAGATTTTATTCAAATCTGTTATGATTGATAGTATCAAATCTGAGAATATAGGCAACTATACTGAAGATGACAAGATTCACTAGGATACCCACTCTGGTTTGATTATTATGTGCTTTTGAAGTTTTATACTTTCTACAATGTTTTGTTTTTATTAATATTGTTATGCACTGCTATATTCAATTATACTATGCCTGATGATATGGACAATTCTATTGAAGATAACAAGAGACAACACAGTAACCATTGTAGATCACCTTGTACTGTGGTTTTATATGACTTTTTCATTTCATGTTTTTATAGGAATTTGTTTTGTTTTGTCTTGCTATGTTTTGTTTTTCCCTCTAATACAGAAAGGATAGAAATACATGTAGAGACCCATGCATGCGTAGAACCTATAAACAGTTTATGAGAACTGATTATATAATGCATGATGAAATGAACAACTACTCTGAAGAAAAAGAGACACTACAGTATCCAGTGCTGATTCTGTAGTATCATGATGTGAAATCCAGCAATACTATTATTCGTTGTTCAGAGTGATTTTAGCCTGTTTTGTTTTGTTCAAGTTCAACATACACGAAGATATGGACAGCTATTTTGAAGAGAATGATCAACACTAGGACAGCCGTTTTTTACTTTCCTGTTGTCTGGTTTTGAAGACCTAAAATGCCTTCCTTGTCTTGTTCAGATCAGTTCTATACTATGTAGTTTCATGTGAATTCTCTGTATGTGAAGATATGGACAACTATTTGGAAGAAAACAAGAGTCAATATGATAGATAGTGAAGATCTCTGATTGTCTTGCTTTGAAATTTATGTCTCTTACATTGCTTTCTTGTGTTCTGTTTTGTTCTGTTTTGTTGTGTTTAATCTTACCCTCTTCAAAAAAAAGATTCAGACCATGATTGCCTCTTCCATGAAGCTTTCCACACACATTCACACACATACACACCACCACCACCACCAGCAAATTTATCAGCTTCCACCCTGATGTTCCTATTATATCAGTGCATTCACTCATTCAACACTAATTTACTATTATGCACAAGTCCTAGGCTGGGCTCTGGAGAAGGAGAGGAGAAGAGGGGAGAAAAGAGAAGAGGAGAGGAGGCAAGACTGAATACGTTCATCTCCAGTGATGGGAAGTACTGGGAAGGAAGTAAAGCAGGAGGATATGATGAAGCATGATGGGAATGAGGAGAACTGGTCAAATGAAGGGGTCAAGAGGCCACAGAGACCATGACGCATATGCCCGATGAGAAAGAGACCAACTATTATAAGAACAGGGACAAAAATGTTCCAGGCAGAGGGGAGAGCAAGTGCAAAGGTCCTAGAGTGGGAAAATATTTGCCATATTCCACAGATAGTGGAAGATGAGATGTTTGACCTGGAGATGGCACAGTGAGACCTAGCCAGACACTGCAAGCAGAGACATCCCTACACAAGCAAGGCTTTATCAGGGGGAGGTCAACTGAGTTGGAGCTTTGACTGAAGGAAGTCAGCAATTGGTCAAGTAGCCAAGCAGCTGCCCCCAGAACAAAGACAGCAGCAATTCTTACTCATTGGAATGGGCCATGTTGGGTGATTTACATGAGGTGGAAGCATGGTATTGAAAGGTGCTTTTTTCTCGTAAAGAAACCTCCAGTGGTCACAGCCAGTGGTCCTCCAGTGGTCACAGCCACACACCCTAGAGGCCAAAACTGGCACTATCATCCTGTGTAGAGCATCCTGGGCTTCTGGGTCTGAGCCCAATGGTGGGGCCAAAGGACTCAGGTGTTTGGGCTTTAGTGACTTCTGAAGGCTTGCCAAGGTGGGAAGAGGCAGAAGGAGAGGGGAAAGAGAAAGAAAAAGAAAAAGAAAACACACACCAGCTCCAGTGGGCAACAGGTTGGTTAGCCTGGTTTATAGCCTTGGACTAAACATTTTTATAGCATCAATGTGTCTGCCCAGAGTTGAGTAGAATGACTCGGGTTAAGGACAGCAAGAGACAGACATAACATGAGACAGAGAAGCCAAGAGTTTATTCCACTTTACTCATCCATCATATTCCTTACTGCAGAGTTAGCTTCGGTCGTGGATACCTGAGAAACAAAACAGCTGTTACCCTCACCCACTCGCCGGGGCATCATCTGCAGCAGAGTTAGTGGGAAGCTGATAACGTACTGCCCAGCTGGGTGACCCCAAGAGAAGATATTTTTAAGTTGACATAAAGCAAGGGAAGCTAGAGGTCTTAGTTTTTCCTTGTTAAAAATTTCTTACTTACTTCAAGCACATGTTGGCAATTCTTGACAGAAAAGTGCCCTAATTCTAAATTCAAGACAAAGGCCTGTACCCATCGTTCAGAAGGCCTCTTGACTGATGGTAGCATTATTGAGCCTTACTGAGTTCTGTATTCTTCCCCGAAACTGACCAAGCAAGTGGTCCTGGGGGCAACGTGGCAGGTCTCCGGACGAAATGGGTGTGATGGCCAGGTACCCACTGTGCTGTTTGGTCCCAGTGCTCAGAGACCCTTTGCTATCTGGGGGAGTCAGGATTTGCATCAGCATCACCCTGGGGCTTTTGTGGTGAACCCGGGTCACATTAGTATGACTCTCACTGACAGCTGCCACACTCCGCCTTCCTGGGCTTCCTGCACCTGGGGGCGGGGGTGTTGTGGCCGCAGCTCTGGAAGAAATGCTGGGTACTGGCTGATTAGCTAAGATGCTGGACCAGGAAAGAATCATTAGTTGTCCAATAAAAGATAGGAGGAAACATCTTAGGCATTAGTGTTTGATAACCAGGAGAACGAGGACAGATGTCCATATGGTAAGGACTGGAGGAATGGAGATCAGCTAATTCATCTCAGTACAATAGAGGACACTGAAACCCAAAGGGGTTGAGTAATTATTAAAAGACCCTTAGGGGCAGAGCAGAGTCAGCAATCCGAGTCCGGGGGATTTCCTGTTCCTTGTTTCCTAGAGAAGTGAAGGCAATGGTAATGCAGAAGTCAGAAGCACTGAGCTTGGGAAATCAGAGAATTAAGCTTCTGAGGTTAGTTCTTCTGCTCAAATATAGGAAACCACCACTTAGGTCCCATTTAAAAAAAATTTGTAGCAATAAAACCACTTGGTAGAAACCAAGGCTGGAGCTGAGCAGCGCAGCCGGGAGGTTTCGAGTCAGGCTTCAGCTTAGGACCCTGAGCTGATTCTAACTGGTTGCTTTGTTGGATTGAAACCTGTCTCAGAGGTGGGTCATGTAAAACAAAAACCAGACAACAAAATTTCTTGGCATAATTGAGAGAAAGAAATTAAAATCAGTTGGGGAACAACTATAGAATGTTGGAGAACAATTATAGAGTTGTCTTTTTTGCTTGTTTTGTTTTGTTTTTTTGGTACCAGGAATCAAATTCAGGGCCATGTACTTGACAGGCAGGTGCTTATGCCGCTGAGCTGTGTCCCCAGCCCTGGAGAACATTATATAAAAACTAACTGCTCCCTAAGCACTTTTTGAGAGAACCAAGGAGAAATTTCTTTCACTAAGCATTAAGTAAAAATTGGCAAAGAAAGAACCAGCACCATCCAACACTGCTCAAATAGCTATTTGTGCAGACGAGGGAGGGGGTGAAAGGTGCTGAGGCTGATGCCTTGTTGATGTCACTGAACACACTGCTTATGTGTTTCACTCAACTACCAGAGGTACCCGGATCCTCCTAATCCTAACCCAGGGCAGTGGCCCAGTCCTCTGGCCTTTGGTGGAGGTTCATAGTCATGAAGTCTCAAAGGCCAAAGCAGGCTGATCACTAAGATTTTACTTTGTAAGCTCATAGACTAAACAAAACCTCCAACCCCTCAAAAAGAAAACTAACCTTTTGTTGGGGAAATAGAACTCACTCTTGTGTCAGCATCTCAAGGTGAGGCAGCGGCTGGGAACCAAGAAGCCCCTGGTTCTGATCTTTGCTCTGTTGTTGCCCCTGGTAATCAAAGGTAGGCTGTGCAATAGTGCAGGGCCTTGGTTTCCCTCAGAAAGGGTTCAGAATCCAGAGTAGTAAGAGATGAGAGAAGGGGCGGTGCCTTGGTGTCCCAGCATCTCCGTTAACAAGAGCACCCTCCTGGATGCTGTAACCTTGTGACTTGTGACAGCGTCAGTCTGGGACAAGGCCCTTGGTTCTTCCTGAAACTCTGCACAGATGCAAGAACAGTGGGAACAAGGTCCTCTTTCAAGGACTGTCATGGTTTATGTGGTGGCCCCCAGGCCTCATGTATTTGCATTGTGCATTTGTGATTGCTTCATTGTCTAGCGCTTGGATTGGTGGTGTCAGTGGTACACCTTCCTAGGGGGTGGAGCCAGGATGTGATGATGTAATGGCAGGAAGAAGGTGTCTCTCTCTCTTGCCGGTTTCCCCCTTGCTGTTTGCAGCCGCCATGAACTGCAGCCCCGCCATGCCACCCTGCCTTGGAGCCAACTGAGTATGGACTGAAACCTCCAAAAACTGTAAGAAATAAACCTTTCCTTTCCCAACTTTGGGCATCAGGTATCTTGTCTCAGCGACGAGTAAAAAGTAACTAAGACAAGGACCAAGCAGGGTAGAATGGAAGAATGGAAACTACACTTGAGTCAAGAGGTCAAGCTTCTCTCCTAGCTGTGACCTTCCATCGTGCCACCTTGTGCAAGCACCCCAGTCTCCCTGGTACTTGTATCTCTAACCACACAGTAAGGGTGAAATGCCTGACTTGTCTCCTCACACATTTTTTATTAGGCTCAATACTGGCAAGACAGTGATGACCATTTATTTAGTGCATATCGCAAATAAAATACCACGAGCTCCATAGACACAGCTCGTCACCTCTCTGTGACGTCCCTGGAGACAGATACCAGTGTCCCTATTGACGACTCCAGACACTGACTCTCAGGGGATTAGGTGGCAGACCCAGGGCCACATGGTCCATGAGTGATCCACATTGCCCGAAACATGGGCTCTGAATCACTCCACTTGAGAGTCGGAAGGGTACTACCGTTTATTGAGCATCTACTGTTGCGTGTGTGACCCAGCAGGCTCACATTTCTGGCTTGACTCTGACCCCACATGAACCGTGAAGGCCCTCTGTGAAGCTGGAAGGGTGGTGAGGGTCGATGGTCATTGGATTAAGGCAATTTAGTGGCCAAGATGACTCCTTTAGACTCAAATAGCTTTGGGCCAGGTCCCAGCCTTGACAGTGGTGAAGAGCTAAGCATTCTCTAGCAAGATGTGTAACCTCACCGAGCCTCAGTCTTCCCTGTGCGGTGTGGTAAGAAAGCCACACCCTCGGCGTCTGCAGAGATGACACATGTGAGCAGCTTCTCAGGGCATCTGGCTCACAGCAACCTCGGGGAGCTATGACTGGGAGCTGAGATTCACTGAATCTGAGCACTCGGAAGATGTGGTGCTTGTTTTTCTTAGTCCTTCAATCTCTCTCATCCTCTTTCAAACCTGAGCCTTATGCATCATTTTAACCCCATGAGTAGTCTGTCCTAGGGCACAATGACCTGTCATGAAATACTGGGGCAGCACAAAACAGCAGCCAGATCCTTCAGCACCTGCTAAGAAGCTAAGGACCAGTTCACTGGCTGGATCATCCTGGAATGTTTCCAGAATGAAGTGGAACTGGGCAGAGGAAAAGAATTCCCTCTGCAGAGAAGCAGCTCTTCACCTTGGGCAGGCATCAGAATTATGCAGAAGCACGCTGCGAAGCCCTGCTTCCTGCACTTCTGATGCAGGAGGACTGGGTGGGGTGTTTCCCACACATTCCCGGGTTTTGCTCTTCCCACTAAGCTACATGGACTCTGATAAGAATGCGAACATACTGAATCAGCGTTGCTGCAGTGGTGGCACAGGCAGAAAGGTTCCACTCTTGAGGGTCACACTTGGAGAGCAGAATGAGAGAAATATGAAAGACAGATCTGGATCCTTCTAGTGAAGCCTCCTGGAAAAAGTGCTTGTTGTTGGTTTCATGGAGTCACTTGTGAGTCCTCGTGGTTTCTGCTACCGAGTCTCCTTGTTGAGTAACCTGACTTGAAAATGGGGAATGAGACACACCAAGGATCACAACCCGTGTGGAGGTGCTGTGGGGTCCCAGCCTCAGTTAGGAAGTGGCTGCTTGTCCACACAGCTTGAAGGCTTCTGTGCTTCCTGCCTCGCCCGTTGCCTGCCTCCCAGCATTTCTTCACTGCTGGCTGACTTACCTTCCAGGGCCAAGCCAAGGCCACAGTGCTGGCTGACAACCTGGGACAATGTGACACTGGACTCAAATAGACGTGTTGAAGAAGAGACTGCCCTTTTCTTTATGGTGGCTGTTGGCAGAATCCAGTGGCTTTGGCCTGCTGTTTGAAGGGCCAAGGCACGGCTGAGGCTGAGACAGAGGCAGACGGAGGAGCGGCAGCTGCTCGGCTCCCTCTGCTTGGCTCAGTTCCCTCCAACCCCTCGCAGAGCATTTTATGTCGACTGTCAGCTCACTGTCAGGTGTCAGCGTTGCTCTGATTTTCCATCCCACTGTCACCTTCTGTCCTGAATTCACCACTGGCTTAACAATTAGACAGGGTGTGGTGTTTCTGGGTACCTTCCGTAGAAATCACTCGGGCGGACTGTCCCTTATCACCTTCTCCTCAGCCAGTCAGCAATGTGGGGACTGTGGTGTTTTTCCATATAACTGTTTGGCTGCCTTAATGTGGGTATTAAACCACTTCAGAAATAGAGATTCATTTCACAGGAGAGGAATGTGGCGTTCCAGTAGTGTCAGGAGAGAAGATTAACGTCTGTGTGGAGTAGAGTCAAGGGAGGGCACAGAAGGAGTAGGGCCGCCACCTCCATTTGTGCAGACCCCCCACTGGGGTCCTGGGAACAGCCCCAGCACCAGTCAGCAGGGCTGTGGGGCTCTGCGTCTGGCAGGATTTCGTTCTGAGGGATCGTAGAGGAGCTGCTTCCATTTTTTCCTCAGCCCTGCAGAGAATGCTAAAACCCAGGGCCAGGGTTTGCACAAACTAAACCGAGTAGGAAGCGATCTGAGAGCTCGGTGGGCCAGCATGTGGCACAGAAGCTTTACTTGGGACAATTGCAATAGATGGGGGCAACCGTATGAAGCGCTGGGTTTGAAGTCAATTTGAGCTCAGAAGGACGTGCTTTCCTGATCATGTAGTCACTCTGCTCTGGTCACAGCACGGGGGACAGGACGTTTGTAGGTCACACACTGCCGCAGCTGATCCAGCTCAGTTCCTGCCACTTATGGACTAGGAAATTAAGTCACAGTGGAATGAAAAGGGCTTCCCCAGACCCTATGGCTTGTTAGGGTTAGATTTAAGGATTGAGCCCAGGTTTTCTAACAGTTTCTATACTTTAATTTTATATATTTCCATTCTCATAGAAACAGAGACTACGGAAACAGGTGCGAGTTCAAATTCCCAATCTGTCATTTAGCACTGTGCAAGCATGGCATTTCTCTGTGCTCCAGCCTCCTCGTTGTAAAATGAAACAAAACCTTCAGTTTCATCACCAGGAGGGTTGAATGGAGTCGTAGAGTGTGTGGCTCGTGGCCTTGGCGTCACCTTCCGTGTCTTTCCTTTTTCCGGCAGTGAATGCGTGCAGCGTTAAGATGAGAGTTTGCGCACACCATGACAATGATTGATTTGAGCAATTGTAGATCTGTTTTCCTTCCTGTGAACCAAGGCTTTAGAACTAGATTTTCGTCAAGGTTCCTTCACCCCTGCAATTTCTTTGCTTCTTTGTTCGCAGTGCTATCGATCGAGCCCAGGCCCTGTGCTAGGCAAGTGCCCTGCACCCCAGCCTTTAATTCTAAAATCGCTATGACTGCAAATAATTTCCTTTAAGAGATTTCCTTCAGTTATTCTATGAGCTGATCCTTGATGAATGAGCTGGAGGATGTTTTAGAGTCCAACCAGGCCCTTTCAGGTGCAAATGCCATTTTTAGCATTCTAATCCCTTCGATGTTGTGCAACTCCTGGACTGAGACCTCAGCAAAGTCACACTGCTTCTTCACAGGAATGGATTTTCTTCAGTCTTCTAAGGGCAAGCAATGGCCTGAGTCACTCAAGTGTCCTAGCGCACTGAAGGTGACTGACTTTATCCCGAGGGCTCGGGGAACACTGTCCAATGCTTAGCCTTGTTTTGGGGACTTGGAACTGGCAAAGTGTAAGACAGGGTTAGTATGTGACTCTGACCTAGCACTTCCTTTGGTGACCTCTCCATTAAATGAGGCACTGACTAAATGACCCTCCATCCTTGAGGTAGTGGCTAAATGGGCAACCAGAAAAGACTGCCACCTCACTGAGGAGGGGCTGGTGGGAGCCATACCGCACTGGAGTGAATAGTTGTGCCTGTCTGAAAGCCAGTTCGGGTGAACCCATGCATTCTGCCCCTGGGAGGAGTGACAAAGGCCCTCAGGGCTCAAGTGAAATTTATAAATAGAGACATGGAAACGTAGAAGAGGCCAAATGAGGCAAAGGAGAATGGGCAGTCTCGGTGAGGCCCTTTGAAAATGTAAATAGCAAAGGAGGCAGAAGCCACATTTCTTGGAGACTCTTGGAAAGCCATTGTATCACTTTTCCCTGGCCATCATTACAGGATATTTGAAGCTGGAAAGAGAAGCCTTGACTAGAAAATAAAGCAAGCTTTGGTGCTCCCTCAGTCATTCACTTATCCAGACGGTGCCTACTGATCACTGCCTTGTAGGTACCTGATTCTGTGCTAAGCACAGAAGACACAACTGTAATGAAGGCACTGTCTCTGCTTTTGAGATGCCAGAAATCTAACCAGGAGGAAAGGCTGGCATATGGCTTCCAGAGGTAATTGTAATTAGCACGGTCCAATGGAACGCACTGTTTGGATCATGTTGCATTTCTCATAGTGGATAACTGTTGTTCGTCTGTGTAGTGCCCTTCTGCTCCTCCTTGGAAACACATCCCTCTTCTTTTGGGGATATTGTCCCTTAGCCCATCCCACTGAGAATTAGGAACTGTATCTCCTTCCCTTACTCCCATGGTAGTTGTGGGGAACCACTCACCTTCCTTGAAAAGAAGAGCAGCCATCTCCATTTGGGATAAACTTGGTCCTGTCTCCATGTATTGATATGTACAGAGCTGGCTGGACTATTTCTTTGTACCTTCAATTGGCTTTAAGCAATGTAAATTGGTTTAGCTGTGGAGAAAAGCGACAGGTCAGTGTTACCCTTCCCAGTGACTTCCCAAATTTGTGGCTGAGCCTGGCAGGCTGGAGAGCTGTGCTCCATGCTGTCCCATGCTGGGACTGAGCCTGGAGAAAGAGGCTATGACTTCCCAGGGCAAAAAGGACTGTGCATCAGAACGGAAGCTCTGACCCTAAACTCTTAGCTCAGTTCAGAATGTGTTATGCAGATTTCTCTCTCTGTATTTCTCGCCCTCTGCATGTCGCAGATGTGATCTCAGATCAACTACAGAGCCCAGCTCAAGCCACTCGTGCCAGTCACGTGTTTCGCGCCACCCTCACTGTCACTCATCCCTGAGTTGCTCCCCTCACGGAAAATTAATAAAACTAGGGTTGTGCTCTGGGTGTGGCCTTGGTTCTGGTAAACCAACATCTAGGCTGGACTTAGGGCCCCTTGGCTCCCCATAACTATATGTACATCTTAGTGTCTTTATTCTCACCTTGGGTTGCACTGAAAGTGGTAGTTTGGAATTAACTGGCTAGAATTCCAATTACTTCTCCATGGGATTACAAATACAAACCTTCCTGGACCGTGATGAGGACAGGAAAGTGTTGTAACCCAAAAAACTAGACGACGTCCAAAAGGGGGGTTGAAAATATTGCTTTTATTTTTTTAGCTAGCACCAGCGACACAGACGCGACGATGGAGTTTGCAGTCTGTGCAATTAGGTTACACTGGTAAGGGGTTTATAAAGGAAAAACCACAAAGTGTGAGTGGGGAGGGGTAGTGTAGGGGCTCTGTTCTCTCATTAGGTTCTTAGGACAAACCTTAACAGAGGCAGCTGGATTTATAGGAAATTATAATTGGTGATGAGCCGATAACAGGAAACTTTACAACTCGTGGTTAATTTACAGGTATCTTATAGAGTACAAAGGCTACAACTTTAAAGCCTGGTGGTGGGCCAATTCCTGGAAATTTAGAGAGTACAGAGGTCACAGCTGCACAGGATAGGGAGTCTGACCAGGCAACTGGAATTTTAGGAGGAATAAAGGTTGGAATCTAAGATAATAGCAACGGCACATACAGAACAGAATGACGATGCTCAGGTTAGAGTACAACAGAAAGGGCTCTCTATCATAGTCAGATCAAGAGAGAGGCTTGCTGTCCTGGCCTCAGAAAACCTGCAGGTCTTGGCCTCCCAAGAGGTGAAACACTTAAGTACAAAGAAATATGTGGAAGTTATACCAAGTTTTGAAAGTAAAGAAGAAGGAGATACAGCAAATACTGACTTAAAGTGAAAGCTAAGGGTGAGAATAGAGGAAGGGCATGGATAAGGAGCAGACAGAACAGAGACTCTGAGGCAGAAGGACCTGGGCGTTCTGCCTTGGACTCGGAGGAGGAGGAAGAGGCTGTGGCTACTACAGTGGCGGATGCTGCAGTGCTGCAGTGAGGGAGATGAGACTGAGCAGCAGCTGGACTGGAGGGAAACACAGAGAAATCATTCATGGGTCGGACAGGGTAAGGAATAAGGCTGAGGCTCGTCTCTTGGTTCTCAGAACATACACAAAGTCAGCTTCTCTTTGGAATGCTGGCCATACAGTGGAACAAAGCAGGAAACGACGTCACTGCTTAGGTACCTGATCTTAAAAACCCTCTCCCTGTGGTGACAGGTACAGTACAGGGCACTATGGAGAAGACAAGCTTTATAGCCCAGTTGGCCACTACTGGGCATTCTGTGTACATCTGGACCTCCAAGAGTGCTGATGTTAATTACACATGCATTGCGGACTTGCCAAATGACACTTTATATATAAATTTATTTTAGAGAGAACAAAACCAGTCAAAATAAAACAGAATAAAGCCAATCAAAGCAAAACAGTGTAAGTGATACAGGACTTCAAAACAAGGTAATAGGAAATCAACAACAGTTACCATAATGCCTCTTGTTGTCTTCAAAGTAGCTGCCCATACCTTCAGGCATAGTAAAATTAAACAAAACAGAAACAGAATAGAACCAATAAAAACAAAACAATGAATGCAATACAGGACTTCAAAATAAGATAATACTAAATCCAAAATGGCTACCATAATATATCTTGTTATCTTCGAAATATCTGCCCATGCCACTGGATACAACAAAATCAAACAAGATAAAACTCAACCCAACAAAACAATGAGAATGAGATAGGATTTTGAAACAAGATAGTAGGGAATTAACAGTGGCTACTACTTTCAGAAGGAGAGCCCCCGTATATGACACATTGTGTTTGTTATCCCCTGAATAGATGATCAGACTACTGGCTTTAGGCCTGCAAAGTCAGTGAAACACTAAACATTACAAGCATTATGTGTATTTTGCCTCATTAGCTATCATCACAGCCTGCATTTCTGTGGATCAGTTGGTCACTTACGGTGGAGGAGAGGAGGGAACATTGGTTCTTCTTGTCTCCCTGCATGCCCACTGGAAGGGGCTGGCATCTGGTTCTCTCCACAGTGGCTTGTGTGTGGCACTGACTCACAGGAGGTTTTAGCTTCTTGTCGACTTCTTGTTCTCCTCCCCCACAGTCTGCAAATGGTGCCGACTTGCAGGAGGGGGCTGGCTCTCCCCCATTCAGCCCACACATGGCACCTGACCCTATAGACACCCCTCATGGATTTTGCTGAGTGGTGCTGTTGTTGAGTACCTACATACCTCGGTAGGTGTGCTTGGTGGCACAATGTATGAGAGTAAAGAATACGTGCCCCTTGTAGACCTTCTAAGCAGTGCTGTTGGATCTGTAACCACTTCTTGTGCACCCTTTCCTGTTAGCATGACTATCAGCTAACCTCAGCATCCCCATTAGTACCTGTCCCTAAGTCTTGATAAACCTCATCTCTCATGGGCCCTCTGCAGGCATTTCCTCTGGTGTCTTGGTAGCTCACCCCTCTGCACAGCACAGTTATGAAGAATTTCAGAGACCTCAAGACTGGTGACAACCATTTAAATGTGTGTGTTCTAGATCTCTTGCATTCTCATGAAAGGATGTAGATAGGGAGTTGGTGGGTGACAGACAGAGACAGGCTGGTCTTGGAGGACCCTCTGAAGCAATGGCCAATCCCTCTGAAGAAGAGCAGGACTTTAAGTCCTTGACACATTGCTTCCAATGTGTCACAGGCTATGCACTCCTGCTTCTGCTTCTGATGATTTTAGGACATCTCTTGGCAAAGTAAGAGAACACTGAATCAGAACTAGGGAACAGCTCTCTTTGCAAATTTCTTCTAGTCTTCCCAATTATAGTGAAAGGTAGCTCTGGGCAAGGTCTCTAACAAATAGCACTGGATAATTAGTGTCTCCTAATGTTGCTCCACTTTCATAATAGTTATTTTGAATTACGCTAAGCTGCTGCCAGGTTTACAGTAACAGAGGAAATCTTTTTAATATTGACTTCCTATTTATGATAGTCATGTAAAATTGTCTTTAAAAATGAATTTAAGTCAATATGAGTAGCACACAAATTGACAAACACTGTCAATTGGCACAAAAATAACAAAAGACAAAGAGACATTGGAAATGAAACAATCTGACAGAGAATGAGGAGAGAATGTGAAAGCCTGAGCTTTCTGCTGGTGAAAGGTCCTTTCTGCCCACAATATAAGAGAGGGGAACAGCCTTATTCCCTCCCCACCCTTGCTCTGGCTGCTTTTGTTAGGTGCTACCTGCAAACTAGTTTTTCCAGAAAGATAATAAGGCACACAGAAGCCAGATTTTTGCCCCAGGAAGGGAGGGGACACTTGTGATTCTCAGGTACTTAGAGATAGGAAAGAAAAGTCCAATGTGGTACAGGGAGTGGGTGTGGGGTAAAGGAGCTGAAGTGGCTGGCAGAGGAGAAGGGTTACATACTTGTGATCTGTCCTTGAGGAGATTCTGGGACTCTGCGTCTCTGTATGTGTTCCGGGAACAGACAGATCTGATTGCAAGTGCTATGTTTTGCCCTGAGGTCAATATGGGCAAAATGTCAGTCCTACAAGCCCAAGCATTGGTGGAGGGTGGCATTCCTGTGAAGTCCTCTTGAGAGAATAGTGGATATCCTGAACTTTCCCTGAGTGTGTCTGCTATGGTTGATATATTGCATCAACTTGAGAAGTTTAGAAATTTAATTAAGTGGTTCAGTGGGGTGCCAGGGCCCTTACTTTGTAACATCCTTAGCCTGTCCAAGAACAGGGCATGCAGATGGTGTAAATGCTCCATCTGACCAAAAGGTGGAGGGTAGCCTGCTTACAATATGAGAGGGGAAGAGCCTTATTCCCTCCCCACCCTTGCTCTGGCTGCTTTTGTTAGATGCTACCTGCAAGGTATGCCCCTGTGCCATGCCACCCTGCCTTGGAGCCAAGTGTTTATGGGTTTGGTCCACAAAGAGTGAACTAAATAAACTTTTCCTTCCTTCATTTTGGGTGTTGGGTATTTTGTCCTAGCAATGAGAGAAAAATATCCAAGACAGAATTTGGTACCAGAGGAGTGGGGTTTTTGCTGTGACTGTACCTGACCATGTGGTTCAAGAGCCTTTGGGAATGGTTTGTGGGAAGAGTTTGGAAAGGTTCAGAGATGTTTCCTGAAAGAGTAGCCCTGGAACAGCTTAGACTGTTCTGTATGGGAGATTCTGGTCAGCACTCAGAAGACCAGAAAAACCAGTAATGGCCAGGCTCAGGAGCTTTCTGCTGGAAAGGACAGAATTGGGTGTTGGACTCCAGATGATGTGTGTTATGGCTTGGCAGAAAGTTTGCAGTTTTCTTATGTCCAGAGACTTTGCCTGAGACTAAGATTAAGGGCAGCAGATTAATTAATCTGGTAGAAGAAATTTCAAGGCAGTCCAATGTTGAGGCTGTGACATGGCTATTGCTGGGGGCTTTTAGCCAGATTTATGTTGTGAATCAACAGCAAAGATCACAGCAGAATAATTTAAAATAGGGTGAGTTTGGCCAGAAAGGAAGCTCCAGTAAAGCTGTGGACTGTAAAGGTAGAGCTGAGATCTCCACTGCTGAAAGGAACAGAGTAAAAAAGATGGCCTGAAGGCATCACAAAAAGCAGCAAATATTTCACCTTTGCAGCCTACAAAATGAAAAAGTGGAAGACTTTGCTTTGGGGTGAAAGCTACAGAGCACCATGTTCCAGAATGGTGGAGACAGCAGGTTCTACAGTGGTGGTGGCATAGAGAATCTGTTCCTCAGAATCAGGTTCAGAGTGTTCAGGCACTTGACACCTACAGCTAAGAGAAAACCTAGCTACTGCTTCAACTGGCAGCAGACCTCAGTGTCATCCACATGATACTGGTTTTAGATGCATACAGAATGGACAAGTTCTGAGGTTAAAAAGGCTTCCCCCCCAGTTTCAGAAGGCCTAGAGGCCAGATGGTGTGCCCATGAAAGGGCAGTGTGTGATGCTGTGAGTGTGAACCTGAAGATGCAGTAGAAACTAACAATTTGGAAAAGCCGGGAACGTGGATCATCTAAGGAGAACTGCAAGGAGGGAACAAAGCCAGCCTAAGGGAAAAACTGTGGGATCTGTAACCACCAGAAGTGCTGTAGGAGTGGAACCACAGAAGTCCTTTGGAGCTTTACGACACAATTTACCACAGATTGTTTCAGACGCTGGATGTGCAACTTATAGGACTTAATGTTTGCCCTGATGGATTTTGGACTTGTTTTGGTCTCAATGCTTTGTGTCCATTTGTACCTTTTGGAATAGAAATATTTATCTTGTACCATTGACTGTTAGAAGTGATTAAATTTGTTTTCATTTGTACAGGGAAGTTTCACTAGGAGTTTGCTTTACATCTTGGAGGAGGCTGGGGACTTGGGCTTTTCAGCAATGCTGAAACTGGTAGGACTTTAGCAACACTTACAGATGGACTAAATGACTTTTATATAAAGGGATGTGCATGAGTCTTTGGGGGGGTCAAGGACAAAATGTTATGGTTCTACTGTAGTATAATGTTGGTAGATTTAAGGCTGGTTCTTAAGGATTGTTAAACCTGTGTTATAGTGTTCAAGTTGTGAAATGTTAAGAATAAGCATGCCTTTGTATCTAGAGGCTGTTTAAAGAAACGTGTCGGATTGTCAAGTTGACAAGGGGTGGATTGTTATGTTTAATACATGTGTCACCTTGAGAAGTTTAGAAATTTAATTAAGTGGTACCAGGATCCTAACTTTGTCACATCCTCAGTCTGTGCAAGAGGACTACATGATGATGGTGTGAATGTTACACCCATCTAAGGAGGAGAAAGGTAGCCTTCTCACAATATAAGAGAGGAAAAGAGGCTTGTTTTCCCCCCTTTTGCTCTGGCTGCTTTTGCTGGGTGCTACCTTGAAGTGTTGCCCTAGTGCCATGCCACCCTGCCTTGGAGCCAGCTGATTATGGACTGAAACCTCCACAGAGAATGAGCTAAATAAACCTTCCTTCCTTCATTTGGGTATGGGTACTTTGTTCCAGCAATGAAAGAAAAGTAACCAAGACAGTGCCTGTTGTGTTTTCTTTTTGGAGTCTTTGCTACTGTTCAGAGGAATGAATATGAAGAGGAGCCATCTCTGGACAGAACCTGAGTCTTTGCTTGAAACTCTACCCCCGTGAATTCAGCCATGGGAAGCAGAAAAGTCGGCAGGGTTGTGTGACATTTCACAACCTTGATAGGTCATAATGCACTGTTCTTCCTGGCCTGGTTTTAAAGTTACGCTCATGGACACCAACTAGGATTTCTGAAACGCTCTTAGAACAGTGCCTGAGGCTCACTAAGCATTGTGTAAATGTTGATTTTATTGCTGTTCTTGTTTTATTGTTATTCTTTCCACCCTCAAGGGAGGTAGGCAAGGTGGTGGTCAATGTGATGGCCTTTTTATGGATAATGAAAGAAACTCAGAGAGATTATCATGTTTAATGCATGGTGCAAAACAAATGGCAGAGCCAGGACTGAAAGCTAGACTCTCAGGCAGTAAATCTGAGCTTTGAAAAATGAGGGAGCACCTGTGTCCCATGTGACACCATGTGGACTCCTAGGTACTAGGGGCAGCATTCACGAGAAAATAAAGAGCCAAACATTAGTGCACCTAGGCTTTGTCCCTGCCAGTCCTGTGAGCTGGTGCTGGTGCTTTCTCCTCTGAGTCCCGGGGTTCTCACTGGTGAATGAGGTAACAGTGGTGTTGACGCCTAGGTTTGGAGTGGGGACTGAGGGAGAAGCTTGATGTGAGACCAACATACAGCGACAGCTGTTAAAACCGCAGGGTTATTTTTTAGATAAGAAAACAGGCTCAGAGAGCAAATATGATTTGCTAAATGAAACCCAGGGTCACTTGCTGCCACCACTGAAATCAGCAGAGCTTTAGCTTTCAGGGTGACTCCTTAGCTTAGAGATCTATAGGAAATGGGAGCCAAGCAAAGCCCTCCCACCTACAAAGACCTCACAGAGAAAAAACATGGACCTTTCCACAGAAGCTTCTCCCCACTAGCCATGATCTCATTCTAGCATCATCCTTATTTGGTTCATTATATCTAATATTTCTGTCATTACCTGCATTGCTCACATATCTGCTTCAAGTGTCTGTGTCTTGTTCCTATAATTAGTGCAACGCGACTGAACATGTAGCATTTGAATGATGCACCATCTCCATAGAGTGCCTCACACAGACAGGACACCTTTTAGGCTCAGTGTTTGGGGCACTTCTCTCATCTGGTTGCCCAAGCCACACATTTTTTTTCTTCTCTTTACTTCATTTTTGATCAGAGTTTGTAGTTAGTAACAGCAAGTCCAAACACATTTCCGAAAGAAAGTTATTTTCTACTTTGTTTTCCTCTTGCTTGCAGAATTACTGGGAAGGCTATAGGTAGAAAATGCAGGTTAAGCTCCCAGATCTGTGCTGCAAATTTACTCCATCTGTGAATCTGCAGTGTGGGAGACCGCCCCACCCCCACCCCAGCCAACTGAGTGGCCCCCGCCCAGCTTCCGTCACTGCAGAGCTTACTGTGGTATCAAAGTCTCACACTGGTGCATCTGATTAGTAGAACTAGGCCTCAAGCTGCAAGGGAGGCTAGGACATACGAGTGTTCATCACTCTACTCCAGGAAGGCAACAGTCACACCGATGGGAACTAACGAACTGTCAGTGGAGCATTTAAGATGTTCTGGGTAAACATGGCCAAGATACAACGTCTGTCTGCACCAGCAGAATGTGTACGTAAATGACCTGCAGGTTTCATCAGTTCTGAATGCAAATGCTTCTGGACTTCATCCACTTTTCTCTACCACGTTGCAGTCCTGGGACTCAGTGTCTCTCTTACGATGATTTGTGCCTGTGCATCTGGCTCAGTTTCCTCTTCTTTCCAGCCATGCTCTCTGAAAAGAAGACCTAACCATGGCTGTTACCATGGTGATGACCAGTGTGGTGCAGAAGGTTCCACTTCACCACTCTCCTGCTGAGTGGCTTACATTGTAATGCAGGTTAAAGCAAGGTGATTTAAGGGCTGGCATGTTTGATCTCTGGTATTCAAGGCTGATTATTTTCTGGTAAGGTCTTACTTTTGGGGAAACATGAAATCTCATGTATGGTTTGTTGCCAGATGATTCCCTCAGTAGCTCCTGTTGCTTGGGAAGGGAGGCCAAACTTATTGCTGTGCCTTGCAAAATCCTTCAAAATCTGGAGGATGCGCCTCTAGGCCTTTGCACTTGCTGTTCAGTGTGCCTGGGAGGCATTTTTGATGACCGAGTACTATTTTGTAAGACCGGGCCACACTTTATTTAGTCACAGCATTACTCTTAGAACTCATTTTGTGTCGAGATATTTGTTCCTTTAAACATTGTTGTAGTAAATATTCTTTTAACCCAGTATTTGGAAATACTCCTATTAGGGTAGAGTAAAGATTATTATTACAAGGTCAAAGACTGTAATTCTTTTCCAGAGATATGTGATATTTATTGCTAAATTATATTTTTGTGCCTCTTACTGCACTCTAAGTTTCTTGAAGTCAGGAATTATTTTTCCTCCAGATGCACACGTATTATTTTATTTCAAAAATGTTTTAGAGCAATTTTCAGGCATGATGTTCATTTTACACCTACATATTTCAGTATATACTTTCTAAAAAATAAGGATAATTCTTATATGAATATTACTGTATTAAAATTGATATGATACAGTTATGTAATGTCTGGATCATTTACAATTTTATATTTGTGTGTATATATAAGCACATGCATGTTCTATTTATTATCTATCTATAATCTTTTCACCAATTGTCTCAATAACTTCCTTTATAGGAAGTGTAAATCCTGAGTTATTTTGTTTTCTTGGCCTCTTCTGATCTTTAATGGTTCTTTCTTTGCAATTCATGACATTGATACTTTGGAGCATGGGTCATTTAACACCACACTCCTCATTATGGTGTGGGTTTGTCTGGCATTTCCTCCACAAAGAGGTTCAGGTTATAGTTCTTTGGCAGGAATACTATAGAAGTACATTGTGTTCTTTTTAATGAATGAACTCAGCAGGCACATGATGTCAATATGTCCCATTATTATGATGTTAACTTTGGTCAAGGTGTATCATTTTTTTTCACTATAAAGTCACTTTTCTATCCTTATAAGTAATAATCATCTTTGGTTGGGGGGGCTCCTTGAGATTATATAAGTGTCCTTTGCTCATCAAAATTTTCAATCATTAGATTTAACATCCATATCAACAGAAGCCAGAACCAATTATGACAGCTGCCAAGGAGGTTGTATAATTCCATCATTTATCAGTTGGCTTTCTAATTTAGGAGAGTTTTCGTCTCCGCTATTTATATCAGCATGGATTACTAGATTTTATTCTATGGTTTACTAATCCATTACTATCGCTGTTATATGCTGAAACTATCCCAGATTCGGCCCTCCGCTGGCTTCAAGGCTCCTCTGACAGACGCTGCTGGTCTTCCAGGGCCCCTGCCTTCCTTCCTTTCTGCATGCTGAGGTCTGCTAGGCTGACAGCCCCAGGGCATGGGCGCTTCGGGCTCTCCCAAACTCCCTCAGCCTCGAGTCTCTGCTCCATCCCCTCCCTCCCTGTCCCGTGCGTGGTGTTTGATACTTGGAGTACAGCAATAGGGCTTAGGCCCCTGGTTCTGACCAGTCCCCCTGGCCAGCCCTCTCTGTCACTCAGTGTCCCCAGGGAGCACGTCACTGACTCTCTGAGGTCTGAGCTTTCAGGGGCCGTGACCAGAAAGCATCCCTGGGCCCAGACCTGAGTTTAAAGAAATTCATTGACAAATGATGGAAAAGTTCGTGTTTCTTGGCAATGATTGTATTCCAAACCACGGTGGGAGTAGGGCCGGGAGTACTTGGACTTTGCCATTTTCTAGCTCTGGGCTTCTGGGAAAGATGCTTCATCGCCTTGAGCCTTGGCCTTCTCATCTGTAAAATGAGAATAGCGGATACTTGTCTTAAAAGGCTTTCTGAAGAAATTGACAATATTGCTCTTAAAAATAGTGCGTCGGTGGCGAACTTATGGCACACATGCTGCAGCAGGCACGCAGCGCCTTCTCTGTCAGCACAAGAGCAAAATTGCCCCAGCAGCTGAACTCTGGGTGTTCAGGCTGTGTTGCAGTGTTGGCGCCTTCAATAATTAAGTGCATGTTGGGTTGCCGTTTGAACATTCATTTCTGAAAGGTTCGCCATCGCTAGCACAAAATCTTGGTAAATATATCCTTCTCCTCCTACTCTTCCTTATCCTCTCCTCCCATTTCCTTCCTCCTTTAGTTCTCTTTTCTTCCTCTTCTTTCTCCTCTTCTGTCATGTGCATTATATTTTCAAAATAGTAACAAATACTTGTAAGGATGAAAGAGTAAAGCATGCCCGTCCATTTTTCCAGATTGAAACAAGGGAAAGCGATTGTCCCACACCTGCTGTCTTTCAGAAGGAATTTTGGACAGAGTGGATGGTGGGTATAAGATCACTGCTCACAGCGAAGCCGCAGCCCACCCACCCTTCTGAGGTGAGGGAGAGGCCTTGGAGGACACATGTGTGCAGTCATGTTCCTCCCAAGACAGCGGTTCTCAGGCGGGGAGGCTTCACCCTTAGCGACATGCGTGAACGTCTGGAGATGTTCCTGGTTGTTGTAACTGAGGGCGATACTGGCATCCAGCGGGCAGAGGCCCGGATGCTGCTCATTGTCCTGCAATGCACAGGGTAGCCCCCACGTTACAGGACATGTATCCTAGCTCCCAAAGTCAGAGTGTCACCGTTCAGAAGACATCCTCTGTAAACTGGTTTTCACCCCAACCCCACCATTTTTCACGCAAATGTGGGGTAGAAGAAAACGGCCTAAATGGATTTAGCACCACTGCATGTCAACCACTGTGCTCCTCCAGTGCGTGGAGAGCGTCTCATTCAACTCTTGAACAGAAGTCCAGGTACAAATTATTGTCTTTTCCTTGCAACTTGACAGAGCTCATCTGTCTGCAAGAACCAGGTTTGAGCTCAAGACTCTGTAAGTCTTTTCGCAAGGTTGTGCAGTGTGACTGCCCCTGTCCTGTTGGAGACAATCACAGGCCTGAGGGACGCATGCAGAGAGCAGCATGCACTGCTCGCATGTTCCTTTTCTTTTGGAACCTCTGCTACTCCAGGGAAAGAGCCCTACCTTAATTTTCAGAACCGAGTCCCAGGACTGGCGGTGGTATCTGCTCGGAACGTTCCCAACCCCTTTGCCCTGCCTCATGTGAGAAGACTATAAATCAGCCCTGCAGCGCAGTGAGCTGGAATCTAGCAAGACCCCGTCATTCTCCCACCTGCTGTCTCCTAGGGGTGTCTCTCACCGGCTGTGCTCAGTGGGTAACAAGAAGGCAAGACAGCCCTTTAATATAGACCTTATGGGGTGCAGCGCAGGAGGACAAAGGGGCCAGCAGATTTGAAGGACCCAGAAATTATCGATTAACTCTGGCAACTTCAGCACCAAGCACAATGTTGTCAGTGAACCAATTAATCCAATAATTTGCTGCTTGATTCTTCAGTTTAAACATCACTTTCTCTTCAAAGCTTCCCCTGATATCTCCAGCTACAGCTTTCCTCTCTTTGCTCATTCCTCTTTTTTAGTGCTCTCTGCAGTTCTTTCACACAGTCCATCCACTCCACAGACCCTCGGCTCGAGGTGAGCGGAGCCAGCTCGAGCCCCTCTTATCCCCCAGGGCATCTCCAGAGCTTGGCAATGAGGCCGTCCCAGGGGTGTGCTCGGAGAGGGCGCGATGGTGCCGCTGCCCCGCTGCGTTGAACCCAAGTGGAAGCCTTGCCCGAGGCGCTCCAGGTATCTTTTCTGTGGCAGATGAGTTGGCGCACGCTGTTGGCATGCAGAGTGCGTAGGGATTAGGACCTGGTGTGAGACCGTGAGGGGTTCTGGGATTGAGGGGCTCAGGCTGAGTGTCTTACTTTTCTTTATTGCAGAGACAGAAATACTCATAGTTAAAAGGGGAAAGGTTTATTTAGCTCACATTTTGTAGACGTTTCAGTCCATAATCAACTGGCTCCAAGGCAGGGTGGCCTGGCAGAGGGGCATCTCAGAGGAGACAGTTCATGGGGCAGAAGACAGCAAAAGCAAGCAAGGGAGAGACAAATCTCTTCCTGTCTGTCTGTCTGTCTCTCTTTTTTTTTTTTCGTACTAGGAATCAAACTCAGGACCTTGTGCTTGCCAGGCTGGTGCTGTGCTGCTGAGCTATATCCCCCATTCTCTGTCCTTTATGTTGAATTCAGTCTACTGGGATTAGGGCAGTGCCAGTCCCATCAGTGCACTGATCCAGCAATCACCCACCCTTCATCCCAGCACCCTTAACCCCAGCATCGTACTGCAAATCAATCACACACCCTACATTTAGCCACCTCTGAAAAAGCCTCACCTAGCACTGTGTGAGGCTTTGGAGGGACATCCAGACACAAGCCACAGTGCTGACTGTGGTCGGCAGACGGTGACCACTGCTCCAGCCTGTGCCTGTGGGAGAGAGTGTGCTGGCAGTTAAGAGGGTGACTGATGGCACTGCAGCACCTGGTACCCAGTCCCGGCTCTGACATCCTTAGCCGCGGAGCCTCAGGCAAGGTACTCAAGCATCCACACGGTGGTGGCGGCGAGGCAGCCCCCTAGCATTGTAAAGACTGACTCTCTTTCTCAGCGCAGGCTTTTGCCCTTGGCCAGGCACCATTGCCACACACATAACACACACGAACACACAAGTCCCACAGGTTAAAATCTGTGCACTGTACTCTGTCCCTACTAACATCGCCTTGGTGCAGCACCGCATCTCTCTTCTCCACCAAGCAACTGCCTGCTGCCAGAATCCACCCTTACTGCCCCAAT
The DNA here is from genome assembly GCA_004027295.1 of Dolichotis patagonum. Lineage (NCBI taxonomy): Eukaryota > Metazoa > Chordata > Mammalia > Rodentia > Caviidae > Dolichotis > Dolichotis patagonum. The sequence continues at coordinate 15,024 of PVJX010002124.1, read as the reverse complement.
TCATCTTCCACTCAGCATCCAGGGTGACTGTTTGAAAATGTAAACAGTCACATCACCTCTGCCCCCTCTTCAAGGGGGCAAGGCTCTACAGATTAAAGCCAGAATCTCAATCTATCTCAGTCCACCAGCCCCTGGGTGGCCTGGCCCCGCTACATGGCAGCTTGGTAGACTGAACCCTCCGGTGCTCTGTGGTCCCATATAAAGCTCTTTCCTTCTGGCCTTTGCCATGGCTTGTTCCCTCTGTCTTGGTTGCCCTCCCCACTGTCTGGGCAACACTTAGAGCATTCTTCTGGGCTCTGCCTGGACATCAATTTTCCACGAAGGCTTGCGACCCTTTGTGTCCATGCTCTTTGCATTGTTTTATTTCTCCTTTCACTCTGAGCTCAGCACCTTGTATTTTAACTGCTTTCTCTTCTCCACTGGATTATAAATCGTACCCATCATGCCCACAAATGCCTGTCTATCCTGAGCTCTCTTTGTGCCCGAGCCACACAGAGGGCTGACACAGGAGGTAAGTGTGGCAAAGCTGACTGGTGAAACAAACAGGACCCTAGGGCAGCACTGGAGAAGTGGGCAGGACTTGTCCATTTCAAGATCCCAGGGTAGTACAGGTGACTCTCAGGAACTTCTCACGAGACCTGCATGGTATGAAAGATGAGACTCAGAGAGCAGCTTGCTGTCATGACCTCCCAGGAGAGCCCATCCTGGCTCTGTTGTTGCTTTTCATCCTCTCTTTCTCTTTGACCTGTTTGCTCTGCAGGACTAGTTCTTCCCTGACCCCTCCACCCCTCATTTTAAAATAAACATTTGGCACTCTTTTTGGCTTGTCTTGTCCAATTCCTTGCTCAAGGTAAGAAGGATGTGGAATACTTTTGTCTGGTGAGCCATCTTCAAAGCAGCCGGAATCACCCCCTGTGAACTCAGTCCACGTCATACGATGACTGAATGGACCGCGGTGGGCTGCAGGCACCGCAGGGTCTGGTGATTGGCCTCAGACTGTGCCAGCCTTGTGCCAGGGATTCGCCCGCATACTGAAGGCTTGATTTGGTGGCCTAGAAATTAGCATTCTTAACATTTCTGACAGTTGATGTGGATGTTGGTGACTGTGTCACCTGGGGCCTTGTCCGAAGGAAGCGGTGCCAGAGAGGATGAAAGGTATAGGCAGTTCCTGCTGACCTATCTAATGTTGATGACAACAAGGACAAAAAAATAAGAATAATAATAGTAATAACAATCACAATATTGTGATATGCGTGTATATATTAGATGCCCTGCTAAGTGCTGTTTGGGAATTATCTTGTTTAATCTTTCCAAACACCAGGTGTGTCAGGTACATTTAGCCTCATTAAAGGTGACACTGAAGGTAAGAAAAGTTGAGAAACTGACCCAAGAGCTACTGAGTGGCAGATCTTTGACTCAGTCGCCCGTATCCCATGACTTTTTCCAGAATGGAACTATGAGAGGTAGATGATTTGGGACCAGGAAGTGGATCCAGGTAGGAGAATAGTCCAGACGGAGGTGAGGAGGAGAATGGTGTGAGTGAAGAGTCCTCTCCAGGGACTTTCTTTACTGATTCTTCCCCGCTGGGAGATTGCACAGCTGCACAATAAACCCTGAAAACCAGAAGAGGTTCTCCTGATCTAATCAGCCATGACCATCAGGGACAGTCAGACAGTCAATGGTCAAGTGTCCAGTAAAGGAAAATCACAGGTCAAGAGAGTGTGAATGTCTCGGCCAAAGAGGCACAGAGTTACCGCAGGATTGGAAGGGTGTGGAGTTTGGGTGACAATTAAATGAGGTAGAATTCTGATAAGCTCGAACCTAACCAGGCTGCATACAAAGGGAGCAACGTCAGCTCTAGACAGCAGGGAGATGCAAGGTCTGTTTCCATGGAAACTGCAGAGCAAGTGAATGTGGAACTAACGCTGTTACTAAGAGCCTTTTGTCTGGAATTCTGTAACTGCGCTGGACATGAAGCCTGTTTTTTTATGTCAAAGTGACTTAGCTCCTCCAGGCACGAGTGGGGCGTTTGGGTCTTACTGACACAATTTCAGACAGGAAATAAGAAAGCAACAGGCACAAAGCAGTTTGCGTGCACATGGATCCCCTCAGCGGCGGCAGCCTGTCCGGGGGAGAAGCAGGTCTGTCTCCTCCTCACTCTGCAGCCAGCTTCCTCTGTGCCTGGCATCGTCACATCTGCCTTATCAGTGACCGGTGTGATGGATTATCGTGCAGATTCTACCTTCTCGTTCTTGGCTAATTTCTGTTTTCTCAGGGCTCACCAGTGACTTAGTTTCCTGTGACTTCATAACAAAAACTACACACTGGTGGCTTAACACAGTGGGAACTTGTTGCTCCACAGCTGTAGAAGTTGGAAGTCTAAGAGCGAAGTGTCCATGAGGTTGGTTTCTTCTGAGGTCTCTGGGGATGTGTCTCTTGGCTGCTTCTCTCCTGGAGTTTGCTGAAAGCCCGCAGTGCTCGTGTTTCTTGGCCTGTAGAAGCCTCTCTCTGTACTCTGTCTCCATTTCCACACGACATTCTTCCTGGGTCTCCCTAGTTCACATGGTGGTCTTCCTTCAAGGATGCCCTTTTTTTTTTGGTTATGGTCCTAACCTATTTCAGTGTGATCTCATCTCGAATTTTTATTTTTCAATCTATTTTTTCAATTTTTATTTTTTATTAATACCTGTGTATAGTATATAATGATTACATTTCTTGTGAGGAGTTGGTAGATGTATATAACGCATCTCAGTTCTCTTTTCTTTCTTTTTTTTTTTTTGGTACCAGGGATCGAACTCACAACCTCACGCTTGCCAGGCAGGTGCTTATGCCGCTGAGCTAAATCCCTGGCTCAGTTGTCTTTTTATCCCCTTCCCCTTTCCACTCTCCCTTCTTCCTCCAACACTTTATCCCCTTTTCATTTGCATAAGATCTATTTCCCTACTTCCTATTTGATATTTAAGCTTGTGTATCTGATTTGTTTCACTTAACTTTATGCTCTCAGAGTGCATTCCTTTTCCTATAATAGACTCAAGTTCAGTCTTCTCTGTGGAAGAGTAGAAGCCACTACGTATAAATGCCACATTTCCCTATCCATGCATTTGCTGGTGTACTGCTTCCAAGCTTTAAGTACTATCAGTCGTGCTATTAGAAACATGGGGATGCATGTATTACTGTAACATGGTATCTTTGGCTAATTCAGAAAATTACCTAGAAGAGGAACTACTGGGTGAAATGAAATTGCTAGCTGTAGGTATTTTTTTGAGGAATCTCCATATCTATTTCTATAATGGTTTACATTCTCACCAACACTGTAGAAGTGTTTTCTCCACCCCTCAACTCCACCAGCACTTACTATTATCTGATTTCTTGATGAAGGATGTTCTTTCTGGAGTAAGATGAAATGCAATATTGGTTTAATTTGTATTTCTCTAATGGCCAGAGATATTGAGCATTTCTTCATGTATTTATTGGCCATTTGTACTTCTTCTGGGAACTGTCTATTCATTTCACTTGCTGATGTTTTGATGGGTTGTTTTATTTTAGGGGGCCTAATTTTTAATTCTTTGTATATTCTAGACTTTAGTGCTCTGAGAAATAGCTGGCAAAATCATTTTTCCCATTCTGTAGGTGATTTCTTTACTCTCTTGGTTGTATTCTTTGCTGTAAAGAAGTTTTTTTTTTTTAACTTGATATGATCCCATTTGTTGATTCTTGATACTATTACTTGTGTCATTGGTGTTCTGTTCAGAAAGTTCTTGCCAACATCAATGTCTTCAAGAGTTTTAACTATTTTATTATTCAGCAAGTTGTTTCTGTTTTAACATTTGTATCTTTGATCCATTTTGATTTATGGATTAACCAGTTTTCTAAGCACCATGTATTAAGGAAGTTAGCTTTCCTTTGGTGTATGCTTTTGGCCCCTTTGTCTAAGATCAGACAGCTGAAAGTATCTGTGTTTGTTCCACATTCTCTGTTCTGCTCCATTGACCTCTATGCCTGTTTTTGTGCCAGTACCATGCTGCTTTTATCACTGTATCTTTGTAACAGTGTATAACTTTATTTTCGGAATTGTGATGCTGTTTGCTTTGTTCTTGTTACCCAGGATTGCATTTGACATTCTGAGCACTCCTGATTCCATATGAATTTTCAGATACTTTCTCTAGTTCTACGAGAAATGCTGTTGGTATTTTGATTGGGAATGTGTTAAATATGTGTCTCAGTTTTGAAAGTGCAGCCATTTTGACTGTATTAGTTCTGCCTCTCCAGGAATTTGGGCTATCTTTTCATTTTTTGATCTCCTTTTTCAGAGTACTGTACTTTTCATTGTAGAGGTCTTTTACTTCCTTGGTTAAGTTAATGCCTAAGTATTTAATTTTTCTGGATGCTATTGTGCATGGTATTATTTTCCTAAGTTTTCTCTCTGTGAATTCATTATGGGTGTACAGGAACACTATTAATTTTTGTGAGTTGATTTTGTATCCTGCTACACTGCCAACTTTGATTATTTTTCTAGGAGTCTTTTGGTGGAATGTTTTAGATCTCCTATGTAAGTACTATATCATCTGTGAATAATAATAATTTGACTTCTTCCTTGCCTGTATGTATTTCTTCTATTTCTTTCTCTTGCCTGATTACTCTTGCTAATGTTTCAAGCACTGTGTTGAACAGGAGTGGTGATAGTGGACATTCTAGTCTTTTTCCTGATTTTAGATAATATGATATTCAGCGGTAGGTTTGTCATAGTTTTTATCAGATTCAGGTAGATTCCTTCTAACCCTTCTAATCCAGTTTTCTTCAGCATTTTATTATGAATGGATGTTGGATTTTGTCAACATCCATTAATAATAAATGGATGGATTTTGTTTTTTTCTATGTCTATTGGGATGATCATATGATTTTTGTCCTTGTTTCTGTTGATGTGATATATTACATTTATTGATTTGCTTATGTTGAACCATCCTTGCAACCCTGAGATGAGGCCTATTTACTCATGCTGTATAATCTTTTTGATGACTTATTGCATTCTGTTTGCCAGTATTTTATATATGTATATATGTGTGTATATATATATATACATACATATACATATACATATACATATAAAATTTGAGGATTTCTGCATCTGTGTTCATTAAAGAGATTGGTCTGTGATTTTCCTTTTTGGTTGGATCCTTGTCTGATTTTGTAATCAGGGTAGTACTATCTTCCAAGAATGACTTTGGAAGTATGCTTTCCCATTTGATTTCATTAAAGAGTTTGAGCAGTAGCAGCATTAGACCTCCTCATGAATTTCTTGTAGAATTTAGCCCTGAACCCATCAGAATCTGGGCTTCAATTTTATTGCTATTATTGTATTGGGTCCTGACCTAGATCCCTGACTCGCAAATGAGTGTATGGTGAAGACGTAAATAAATGAGACAAGTGGTATGATTTTAGGGCTCCAGGAGGATCAAAACCCTTTAGCTGAGCTCAAGACTCTGAGGGGTAAGATAAATACTTCTCTGAACCAGCCATTGTTATTAGGTCCAACAACAAAGGGTGGGAAACTGAGACAAGTGCAGGCAATGAGCAGGACCTTGGGAGTTACTTCAAGGATGTCTCCAAGTAATGAATCAAGTAAATTTAGTAGAACTGTCTTATCATGAAGACATGGTAGGAGTGAGACTGCAGAAATAATTCCTGCAGCTGCAGTCTCTATCTTGTTAATTGGGGTTGGAGCCAAGTGTCCGCAGCTGTGGCCTTATCTTGCCCTTTGAGGTATCTCTGGCCTCACAGGCCACTACAGGCCTCAGCCAGGACCAGTGATTCATAGAGGTTCACTTACTATGAATCAGCTCCCATTGCCAGGCAAGGAGCCTAGGCCTAGGACAGACTCACAGATAAACATAGCAAGCCAATTCATTAATTTTAAATTCTGCTCTGAGCTGTTTTGTAGTGGTCTCCAATATTATTGGATCATTCAGGGTTTTTATATCTTTTTGGCTCAGTTTTGGTAGTTCATACATATCCAGGAGTCTATCCATTTCTTCTGAATTCTCTACTTTATTGGCATATGAGTTTATAAAGTAATTGCTAATAATCTGCTCAATGTTGGGAGAGTCTGTGTTGTAGTTGGAGTTGTGAGGAGAACAATTAGAATCATGACACAGAATTTATAATATTTTATGATGGTCACCCAAAGTCAACACAAGAATGTACAAGAAATCTATCCACAACACTAAAGAGAGAATATTCAGCCAAGGACCTGGATCCCACAGCAGTGTCCTACATGAATCCAGATAAAGACCTAGAGCTCATGACAGTGCCTCCCACAAGTCCAACTGGATGTCTAGAGCCCACAAGAAGGACTCATGCCAGTCTGTTTTATGGATCTGTGCTGGGAAAGCCCAAAGGTCAGTGGTGAAAGTTAGAAAGTCTATGCCAACAAAGTGAAGGAGCTGTGCTGGTAGGTTGAGGGTTCTGCCCTGGAGCAGAGAAGTCACACTCAAAATAAAGACCAGGGCTGTCCTGAAAAGCACCACAGCCATCCTCAGCCACATGGAGGCCCTGAGCTCCTCTAACAATAAGAAGAGTTGAGTACATGCCAGAAAGCCAGCATGACAAGCATCTCCTGGAGATTAAATGGCATACATACTCCCCTCCAGAGCCAGGAAGTGATGTTTGGTATAAGGACCAGAGCTCCCCCAAAGTGAACCACAGCCACTCTCACCAACAAGGTCCCGAGCTCCTCCAATGACAATGATCTAACTCACATTGGGGAAGCTGGTCATGACGAGCTCCTCCAGGAGAATCAACAGCAACATGTAGGAGAACCCACAACACTTTGCTTCTCCTTCTCCATGTCTCTATTTATGCTGGCAACTTTCCTCAGGTGGAACATCTATGCTCAGCACCATGCTGATTTAATTCAGCTGTCATTAAGTTGACCACCAGTTTTTAATCCATAACAGTCTGTTGTGATTTTCATTCTTAATTGCATTGATTTGGGTCTTTTCTTTGGTAAGATTAAGAGTTTGTCTATTTTGTTTATTCTTTTGAAGAAACAGGTCTTGAATTTATTGATTCTTTGTATTTTTTTAGTCTCAGTTTGATTAAATTTCACCTGATATTTAAATTTTCCCTCCTTGTAATAACCTTGGGTTTGGGTCTTTTTTTTCTAGGACCTTGAAATACATAATGAGTTACTTATTTGGGCTTGCTTTATTTTTCTAATGTGGACATTCACAGCTATAAACTTCCTTTTTAGGACTGTTTCATTGTGTTTCACAAGTTCTGCTATGTTGTACTGGATTATTGTTTAATTCTAGGAACTATCTCATTTCTTTCTTGACTTCTGTGATTCCTCGATTATTCAAGAGAGTATTATTTATTTATATTTGCATAATTTCTGTGTTTCTTTTGCCATTGATTCTTATTTCATTGTGTTATGATTTAATACTATACATGGTATGATTTAGATTCTTTTGCATTTACTTAGGCATGCATCATTGACTAAAATGTGGTCCATTTTGGAGAAAGTTTTATGCTGCTGAGAATGTGTTTCCTGTTGTTGGATGGAAAACTTTGTAGATATCCATTAAATTTTTGTTTGGGGGTGTGGGAAGATGGTGGAACAATAAGCAGCAAAGTGAAAATCATCTCTGAGAGAAATAGCTCAGATGCTGTGAATATAGCATTCTGGAGAAGACAAGAAGGAAAGAAATGGATCCTCTTGACCCAGAAAGAAACTAAAGTGAAAAAAAAAGAAAGAAAAGAAAAGCAAAACTTAACAAAACTTTAAGAAAAACTTAAACAAAAGGTGGTAGCTAGACGTGCTCTTATCAGAGCCAATCTCACTCTGCAAAGTGTCACTGGAAGCTGGAGATATGCAGTCATAGTCAAGTTGGGGGTTGACAAGCCCAAAAGCCTTGGCAGGAAGACATGGTCCTGGAGGAGAGCAGCAGACCGGAGAATGGCACTGGCTCATGGTGAGTGTGGGGGACTCAGTCCTCCCACAGGAGTGGGCGATTAGCTGGGTGCCATTTTGGAGTTGGGCAGGATAAACCCAGAACCAGAACTGCAGCCGGCTTCATTTAGCCACTCCTAGTGCAGAGCAGATTGGTGAAAATTGCTTGGATTGAGTCCTGCCCTTCTGTGTGATCCAATAGCCAAGGCCAAGGTTTCCCTAAAGCTATCCCTAACCAACCCTGACTGTGTGGCACACACTAATGTGGTGAAGACTCCCAGTTGTTAACCAGCTCAGAAGGGAGGGGTTGCCTCTACTTATACTCTAGTAGTCAGCAGCAGATTGGGGAAAGCAGCAATCTCTAGCCAGCATGATTCAGAGTAATTATAACCAATACAGGAAGTGCAGGGGACCCCACTACCCACTTGTCAGGAACGTGACAAGAGGAAGAAACAAAAGGCAGTCTCTAGCCTATAACCCAAGCAGTACTGGCCCAGGAGAGGTAAACACAGAAAATATCGGGAGTTATACACCTGCAGTTTCTGAAGCAATAGCATCTGACATAAAGAAACAACTTCATGAAACTATAAAAGAACTTAAAACAGAAATATTAATATAAGTAAAGGCAGATATAAGAAAAATAAAAGAAATGCTAAGCACCTCTCAAGAAGACACAGATGGAAGAATAGAGGAGCATAGAAAAAGGAAGGAAACCTTCAATGAAGAATATAAAAAAAATTAGAATACATGAAACAGATTCAAAGAGATTATCAGGAAATTAAAAACTCCATTGAAAGCTGGCAAACTGCTTGAAAGAAACTAAAGATAGACTATCAAACCTTGAAGACAGGTTTGCAACTTGTGATTGTGAAAGGAAAGATCTCTTAAAAGAAACAAGAAACCAAGAAATAACAATACAAACACTAGAAGATGACAAGAGGATCTATAACTTAAGAATAAAAAATGTGAGTGAAGAAGCAGGGGTAAACACAAATGAAATACAAAAGCTATTCACAGAAATAATTAAAGAAACTTCCCAAGCATAGGAAAAGGAAATGATATTCAGATATATGAAGCATATAGAACTCTATCTAGCTATAATCAAAATAGATCTACACCCAGACATATAATAATCAAGATCCCAGAAATTCAACACAAGAACAGAATATTAAAAGCTGTCAGAGAAAAGAAACAGATCACCTATCAAGGAAAACTCACCAGAATCATGACAGACTTCTTGATCAGATCAAGAAGAGCTTGAGAGCTTGAAGTGAAGTATTCTAAACCCTGAAAGAAAACAACATCCAACCCAGATTGATGTACCCTGCAAAACTATCTCTCAGAATTAATGGAGAAAAAAGATACCTCTATGACAAAGAGGAACTGGGGGAGTTCATTACCACCAATCCAACCCTACAAAAAGTACTGAAGGACATTCTAGAGAGAGAGAAAAAAGACCATGGTTTCAGGAACAGGCAGAGTGGATCAGGAGATAGGGTCCATCAAGATCTTCTATATAAGAAATATAATTAACCTTAAAGAGAGTTTATGGACTGAAAGTCAAAGATGAGAAAATAATGCTCTATGTGACAGGGAACCAAAAAAAAGTGGGGGTAGCTTGCCCATCAGCTGCAGGTTGGTTGGAAAGACATAACACTTTTATACAATGGAGAACTACTCAGCTATAAGGAAGGAAAACCTTGAGACTCTTGTAGGTAAATGGATACAATTTGAGATCATGCTCAGGAGTAAAAAGGTTCAGAATCACTTAGGTAAATAGCAGGTTGCCTCCCTAATCTAAAAACTGAAGGAGTTAGTGGGATACAAAATGTGAAAATGAAAGGGGAGGAATTGTCTAAAAAGGGAAGGCAATGGACATTGTTAACTTGTATCATGATTTGAAACGTGTGTTTTCATTGCTCTGTTGGTTTGGTTATATTCTGTTCCAGTTTGTCTACTTGTACTAGATTTGAGGGCATAGACAGCTATTCCAAAGATAGCAGGATATACTACGGTAACCATTTTTGATTTCCTATTAACTTAATTTGAAGCCCTGTATTGATTTCACTGTCTTGTCTTAACTGATTTTATTTGAATCTGCTTTGTTTGATTGCTGTCTTATTTTGACTGATTTTATTCAAATCTGTTTTGTTTGATATTATCAAGCCTGAGGGTTCAGACAACTACTTTAAAGACAGTAAGATTCACTATGATACCCATTCTGATTTGATTATTATCTTCTTTTGAAGTCCTATAACGTCTCCCATGTTTTGTTTTTATTGATTTTGCTCAGTACTGTTATGTTCAGTTTTATTATGTGTGATGATATGGGCAATGTTATTGAAGATAACAAGAGACATTATGGTAAGTATTACTGATCACCTTGTATTTTGGTTTTAAGTCATGTACTATGTCCATCTTTTTGTTTTGACTGACTCCATTTTATTTTCTCTCATTTGGTTTTATTCTCTTCAAAATAAATTTAAAAAATAAATTTTGTTTGAAGCTTTGGTTCAATTCTGATATTTTTTGTTGTTTTTTTTGTCTAATTGACTTATCTATTTTGACAGAACTGTATTGTGTTCCTCCATTATAATTCTGCTAATGTTTGTTTGATTTTTCATGTCTAGTAATGGTTTTATGAAATTGATTGCACCATTGTTAGGTGCATCTATGTTTATAATTATTATCTCTTCATGCTGAATTGTTCCCTTAACTAATATGTAGTGACCTTCTTTCTTTTTCCTGATCATTTTTTGATTAAGGTTTATTTTGTCTCAGAATTGGATAGCTAGTCATGCTTGTTTTCAGGTTCCTGTTGCATGGCATATTGTTTTTCATCCTTTGATTTTAGTCTACTAGCTTGCTTTTGGGTAAAATGTGTTTTTTGTATACAGCATATTTTTTGATTCTGTGTCTTGATCCATTCAGCCACTCTGTGTCTTTTGATTGGGAAATTGAGACCATTCGTATTAGTATTTATTACTGAAAGGGATCAATTTATTCCTGTCATTGCATTAGTTTCCTGTTGATAATTACCTTTCTTTCCCTTTTGCTTAATTGCTTACCCTAGCTGTTGTATTCATTCTACTGGGTCTTGTCTCTGTTGGCTTCATTTTCTCATGCTAAGAAACCTTTGAGAATTTTTAAAGTACTGGTTTGATCATCATGAATTTCTTTAGGTGTTCTTTAACACAGAAATACTTTATTTTTCTTTCAATTAAAAGTTAGTTTTACAGAATATACTACTCTGTGTTGGAAGTTGTTTTCTTTTAGGGCTTGTAAGACTTCACTCCATGCTCTTTAGGCCTAAGGTTTGTGTTGAAAAACCTGCTATAATTCCAACTGGTTTACCTTTATATGTGATTAATTTCTTTTTTCTAACACTTTTAGGATTTGTTCTTGTGTCAACTGCTGGGATTTTGACTGATGTGCCATGGAGAGGTTCTTTTCCGATTATGGCTATTTGGGGTTCTATATACCAGATTTATTGGTATTTTAAACTCTTTTTTCACATTTCTCTGTGTTTGTTATTATTTCTGTAAACATATTTTTATGCCATTTGTTCTGTTTTCTGATTTTTTAACTAATTCCAATTAGTCTTAATTTAGTCTTCTTTGCATCACCTAGCAGCAGATTAATCCATCTTTGATGTTCTTTTGTTGTTTTTAATATATCTCTCAAAAAATATTCACCACCAACAGCTCTATCTTCCACTTTTGACACTCTGTCTGCACATGGGTCACTTCTGTTGCCCATACTTTCAATAGAATTTTTAATCTGAATATCTATTTGCAAACTTTTCATGGACTCAAATTCTTTTCTAAACTCGTCATTTATATTTTGTATAATTTTTTGGCTCAGCTATCTTTTTATTAGTGTTTTCTGTACACTTGTTTACCATTTTGTGGATTAGATCCATTATCTATCTGTTTAGTTATATCTTCTTTGAGCATTCCAAGTACCTTATTGATCTGTTTTTAAAAAAAATCTTCTGTAATCCTTTGCAGTACTTCAGTTCTGTGGCTTTTGATTTCTTCCCCATCAGTGTCTCATGGATCAGCTTTGGGTTAGTTGGGAGTTTTTAGAGACATTTTATTGCTTTGTTTTCTCATATTTCTATCTTTTTGGTTGCTTTTTTCCTGTACTGAGGCTTGCAGGTTGCTTGAAGTAGAAGATTTTGCTGGTAGTAAGAACTCTTTAGTTAGTGTCTGTTTTTCAGTGAAGTATTCTGGGCATGGTTAATTATATATGTTTTATTCTGTTCCAGAATCCAGTCACTTCCACTTATTTGGGAGGGGAGGCTGCAGCATGTTTGGCTCACTACCCAGTTCTCTGGGAGTGGGCAGCAATATTGTTAATGACACAAAAGCATTCCAGATATTTGCATGCAGATAAAACCAATTAATAGCAACAACTATGTCAGCTTGGCTATAGTAATAAAATCAGAAAAAAATCATAGCACTAGAGAGAAACTGGATATCCTAAGAACCAAGAATGTATCCCTTTTTACTATAGAAAAGATATCTATAATTATAGTATAAACAGAAAAACCAAATATTGACCTACAGCAGAAATCTACTAAATGCAACAACTTTACCACTAACAATAGAACAGTATTCAACTCTAATAGCATACAGTTAACTATCTAAATATTCAATAAAGTCCAATGGTTATGCTAGTAAAGACAGAATGGGGAGCCGAAGAATTATAAAAATAAAATTTGAAAAACTAATGAATGGAATATGGGCAGGAGAAGAGAACAAGTGAGATAAGGGATCCTACTGAAGAATAAAAAGAAATTAATAGTGTTAGATAGGAATAGCAGAAAAAAATGAGCAAGAAAAATAAGAAAAAAATAAAAAACAGCAAAATAAAAGACAATGAAAGAAAGAAGAAAAAAGAAAAATACTCAACAGCCTTGGAAGATTAAGAAACAGAACTTAAAAAAAAATAAGAAGAAAACAAAAGAAAAACATGCTTCTGTGTTTCTGAGTACGTGGTTTCCTTTCAGGATCTTCAATCTTAGAATGTAGCAAGTCACAACTTTTTTTTTGGCCTGTGAGTTTGTGAGGTGCATCCTGGCTCTAGAGGCACCTTTGTCTGTTCACCCCGGACTGTGGCAATGGTCCAAATGAGGTGTGCTCTTGCTCACGTTGTTGGATGGGAAAAGCAATCAGCCCTCTAGTCTCTGCCAGGGGTAGGCTGTGGAACAGGAGTTCAAGCAGATTGTTGGATTTAATGCCAGCACTTTCAAATTCAAGTCTCTTACTGTCTCACTAGAAAATTTTGGTTTCTTCCTGTGGAGTGTAGGGCCTATGTCTTGTCTTATCTGAGCTTAAACTTCCCAGTAGGTCTATGTCTAGCCGTCACCTTCTCCACAGCTCTCTCCCATGGCTGTCTTTCACCCTCTTACTGTGAAAGAGTAACACTGGACACCCTGAAGTGAAGTTATTCTGTAGCTCAGTCTGAAGCATCCCCTTCCCAAATGAACCCCAAGTAAACTGCTTCTGGCAATATGGTAGGCATTGCGCTGGTTTACTTCAACTCTAGCCTGCCGTGAAGAAGTCATTTTCACAGCTAAACACCGTGCTCTTTTTGTCATTTCCTGGAGCTAGCACTGCTGGTCAGGTCTGTACTCTCTCTCTGGGCCTGCTTCGCCTCTGGGCCTACCTTCTCTCCCCAGGATGTGGCCTCATCCATGATCAGGTTGCTGAATTAGTTTGTGCCTCTGATGCCCCATGTCAAGGGGAAGCAAAACAGAGCTGGCTTGGAGTTGGTGGAGGTCACAGCCAGACTGTGGGATCCTTGGGTGCAGAGTTGTACTAGATGTGGCTTCTGCATGGTCCCACTGCAGAGCATGGGTCTTCATCTCAGTGTAGCTAATAACAATGACAAGAACTTCATTCCAAGTAAGGTGAAATTCTGAGGTCCTGGAGGTTAGGGGTACAACTTACCATTTGGGGACACCCAGTTCTACTCATAGCAGTAGGAAGCAGAACAATACATTACAGTGTCAGGACTTCATGAGAATTGCCGCCTTGTCACCACTCAAGTGGGGGCCACAGGTTGCAACTTTCACCACCTGGCAAATGCAGAATCTGGGGCATCACTCCACACCGGTACATCAAATCGGTCCCAACACTATTCTCACGTGACTTGTCTGCCCATTAAATTATGTGAAACAGTTAAATTGCAAGGTTATTGCAATTAACTGAGCAACCCTGGAACATGCTATGTCATGTTTAAGTCCCCAGATGTGAATCAGTTTGATATGAGAAGTTAGGAGCTGACGCCTAAAGAAATCTTACCAAACTTCCAGCTCCTAACAGTAGGGAGGAGTCAAAAATAAGGACGAATTTAGGCTGAAGGTTGGCTGAGCTATTAGGGGAGGCCGATGAAGAAAGAGGAGGGGGTGGAGCAGGCTCTTGGAATTACTTAGCTGCTTCCAGATGCTGCAGACTCCACGTAAGTACTGTAACCCTCACTCTCTTCATCTGTGAAGTGGATACATGCCTGTATCCTGACACCTGCTGTGAAAATTAAGGACAAAAATACCCCTAAAACATCCTGGACAGCATCTGGCAGGGATAAATGCTAAATAAATACTGACCAGAGAAACGAGGGGAAGGACCAACCTCAAAGAAGAGGAGCTGAAAAGAGGAGGCAGCTCGGTAAGTTATTTCTTCATTCTTCGAATCCTGAGTGCCTACTGTGTGGAGACACCATAGAGGGTACTGGGACAACGGAGATAGAAATAAATATTCCAGTGGTTCTTGGTCAAATGGAAGAAGAATGAGGCACGGTGTGTGTGTGTGTGTGTGGTGTTCCTGGGGGACTGAACCCTGGACCTTCACTTCACACTGAGCTACATTCTCAGCCTCTTTCAGGGTTTTTGTTTTTTGTACCAGGGATTGAATTTATGGCCTTGCACTTGCCAGGTAAGCACTGTTGCCACTGAGCTAAATCCCCAGGCCCCCAACCTTCCTTCCTTGCTTCCTTCTCTTTCTTTCTTTCTTTCTTTCTTTCTTTCTTTCTTTCTTTCTTTCTTTCTTTCTTTCTTTCTTTCTCTCTCT
>PVJX010002123.1:0-138049 GCA_004027295.1 Dolichotis patagonum | reverse complement strand
AACGAGATATACAATGTTGCCTGTTACTGTTGTCCTGGTGACCTGCTGTGATGTTCTGTGCCAATTTCACTATACTGTCTCAATTGGCTTTATTCCATCCTGTTTTTTTGTAACTGTTTGCAGCCTCACTGTGTGTTCACTTTGTATGCCTTAATTTTGTAACATGAACAGCTATTTCTGGGAGGACAGTATGTGGTTTTTCAACTAGTGATTTATGGTCTTTTTTTTTAGGTTTTGTATTGTTTCTACCCTTTTTTCTGTATTGCTTTTTTTTCTCTTTAAATAAAATTTAAAAATATTTGCATCTCTTGAATGACTAGGGATGTTAAACATTTTTTCATATAATTTATTTGCTGTTTCTACGTCTTCATCTGAGAAATGTCTATTCATTTCAAATGCCCACTTGTGGATTGGGTCTTTAAATTTGGGGGAATCTGATTGTTTTGAGTTGTTTTTATATTCTACGTGGCAATTCTTTGCCTGAGACATAGCTGGCAAAATTTTTTCCCACACTCTGAGCTGTCCCTTCACTTTGTTAGTGGTTTCTCTTGCTGTACAAAGGCTTTTTAATAAGATGAGATCTCAGTTGCTGATTCTTTGTGGTAGTTCCTATGCCATCAGTGTTTTGTTCATAAAGTATTTGATCATAACAGTGCCTTTAAGAGGTCTACCTATTTTACTTTCTAGCAGATTTAGTGTTTCTTTTTTAATATTTAAATTTTAGTTTAGTGCATAGTGAAAGACAGGGGTCTAGTTTTAATCTTTGGCATGTGGAAAATCAGTTTTTCCAGCACCATTTATTAAAGGCTATCTTTTTTTCTAGTGAATGTGTTTGGCCCTTTGTCAAAGATAAGGTGGCTGAGTGTGTTTAGAATTGCTTCTGCATCTTCTAATCTATTCTCTTGATTCTTGTTTGCCTCCCAAGTACCACACTGTTTTTATCATAGTAGCTCTATATTATAATTTCACAACAAGAATTGTGATGCTTCATGCCTTGCTTTTGTTACTGAGAATTGTTTTTGTTATTCTAGGTTCCTTCTGTTTCCAAATGAATGTTAGGATTGTTTTCTCTAATTCTGTGAGATATGCTATTGGTATTTTGATTGAGATTGCATTAAATCTGTATAACAATTTTGGGAGTATGGCCATTTTCCCTATTTTGGTTTTTCCTTCTCAAGAATGAGGGATATCTTTCCATTTTCTGATAGCCTGCTTGAGCCCCTTTTTCAGAATACTATAGTTTTTGGTTTAGAGATCTTTTACTTCATTAGATTGATTCCTAAGTATTCATTTTTTGATGCTTTATGACAAGTATGTTTTCCCTAATTTCTCTCTCAGTGAGCATTAAGATTTGTGTCTAAAGTTCCCATGAAAGCCTCATGCTGTCCTAGAGTTTTTTTCTTCTGAGGTAACTGAATCTAGAGGGTGTGACTGATCATAGTGCAATGCTTGGATTAAGGGTGATGGGTAGCCTGCATACAGTGTAAGGGAAAGAAAAAGCTTTTCTCCTCCCTTCTTCTTCTTCTTCTTCTTCTTCTTCTTCTTCTTCTTCTTCTTCTTCTTCTTCTCTCTCTCTCTCTCTCTCTCTCTCTCTCTCTCTCTCTCTCTCTCATTCTCCTTCTCTTTCTCTCTCTTCCACCACCATGAACTGTCACCCTTCTGCCATGTGCCAACCTGCCTTGGAGTCAGCTGATCATTGACTGAAACCTCCACAAATTGTGAGTTAAATAAATCTTTACTCTTTAACTTTAGGCATCAGGTGTTTTGTCTCAGGAATGAGAGAAAAACTAAGACAGTGAGATTGTTATTTGTGTACAAAAATGTTACTGATTTTTGAGTGCTGACTTTGTGTCCAGCAATGTAATATATTTGGTTATTAAACATACAAGTCCTATGATAAGGTTTTAGGAATCGTCTACGTAGAGTTTCCTGTGATCTGAAAATAATGATAATTTAGCTTCTTCCTTTGTTATTTTTGTTCTTTTCTCTTGTCTAAATTAGATGAAGTTTACAGAACTATATTAAATAGGGGTGGTGATGGTGGACACCCTTGTCTTTTTCCTGATTTTAAAGTAAAAACTTTCAGTTTTTGACCATTTAGAATGACATTGACTTGTTGGTGCCACCATGCCTAGCATGATCACAGAATTTTGATGGCAGTTCTCACTCAAAAAATTCTGATTTTTCTGCTTTACAGTTACATTCTTCCCAGGTAACTAGACCAAATCAATTGACTTTACACAAAAAAAAATGACAGCAAATTTGCTTTTCTTTGACTCCAGTGAAGTACTAGAGGGTAAAAAATGTATCCTTTATTTCATGGAAGTAATAATTTAATTTATTTAGATAATTTTAATTTATTTAATCTCAAAAATCAATGCCACACATTATATATAGATAACAGGTGCAAGTTTGCAATGAGTCAATTGGAATTTATATGTGTCTGAAGTAGATTCCATATGACACTACTAGATTTTGAAAATGAACACTTTAATGTGACAAATTTCTAGAGTATTAATACTGACACTTTCACATTAGATTCCTTGTGGATTTTGCAGTTGCTTACTCAAAAGCATTAAAAGTACCATGTGTCCTCCTTATGCTGTTCACATTTAGAGCATCTAAATGATTTAACCTCTTTTGGAGGAAGCGTAGTTATGAGCACCTCTTCTTGTATGTACCATGGTGAGCACATTCTGCCCTCATTTGCTTTTTACTTTTTCGGATTTCTGTGTCTGGCCGATCTTATCTTGACTATACCAGGAGAGACTGCCCCTAACCCCTCGCCACTGTTCTTACTTCCTTGCTTTCCTGTTTCTGTGATACAGGAGGCTCTGGAACCTGGCCAGGGGCTGAGGCCACACAGGCCTGTGTGCAGAGCCCAGGTTGGGGTCTCTGAGGGGCCCGGGGCTCAGGTGTGAGCTCCTCCATGCACCTGGGGGACAAAAGCAGCATTCACGAGTGGTGGTGGTTTCTTTCTCTTAAAGGAGAGGCCTTCAGAAAGAGGGTGGTGATCCAAACACTCTGGTGTCCTGTACTAATCTCACAACCCCAGCTCTAGGACGAGTTTTGTGACAATATAATTTAACTGTCCTAAATCATGATACACATGAGCCACTTAAAACATCAAATCATATATTGTTTTGGCTTTCTTTACAGTTGATATGGTTTTGTATTTTTATTTACTTTGATCATAAATTAGCGGCTGATATAAATATTCTAAATTTCTCTTCCTCCATCACCAGTGAAGTAATTAGTAAATGGGTAACGGCAACAGCAATATAAAGGACAGGTTATTGCCTTCTGGCTCTTTCTTTAAAATTGAAGTCCCTCGTTTGCTTTGCAAGTCTCAATTTTTATATGAGTTTTGAAGATTTTTTAACAGAGTATAATGTTGATCCTAAATGTTTTCTTTTAGATATAGAATTAAAAACTTATCTGAATACATAGCTATGCTTAATAGCTCACAGTTATTTTTCTTTTCTATACTTAATTTAAAATCACCCTTCAACTGATTTTCATTATCCTATCTGACTTCCTTCTCTTCAGTACAATAGGATATGAAAAACATAAAGTAACAAGGCACAAATATTAGATTACATAAACTAATAAGTGTGGGGCAAAACAGAATTTTTTTAAAATGCCTTGTTAGAGAAATAGAAAAATTTGTGATTTATCAGAAAGTTAATATTTTGAAAATGCTGCTCACTGAGTTAAATACTGTCAAATTTTGTAAAACAACAAGGAAAGATTTAGAGGCATACACTGAAAACTTACTAAACAGAGGAGAATATATTAACATAAGGCCAGAAGGCACCCAGACAGGCTGGGCGGCACAGTGACTGCCGCTTCCTAGCGGGCACAGAGAGCAACTCACATCTCAGAGATAAAGAAATCCTAAAACAAAATTAAGCAACACTTAACCTTGAAAAACTAACATATATGAGTACACGTGACATGTATGTTTAGCTATATTCAGCTAAAATGGAACTCCAGAGGAAAGTGTAGGCTTAAAACCTTACATTAAAATACAAAATGCTAAATTTTAATAAGCACTTGGAATAATCTGGAAGAACCAAAAGAGAAGACCAACATAACCCCAATCTCAGACAGTGATAAAACAATTTTACAGTGAAGAGAATCAAAAGGAAAAATGTAATTCTTTGAAGAAAAAAACTAATGAATTTCCTTAAAAACAGCAAAATGAGCTAAGATAATATAGAAATGATGCATTTAAATTACAAGGATATTAAAAAGAAACTATTGCCCTATGATTCAATAAGAACAAAAATCTCATTACAGTAAACTGGCAATTAAATGTAAAAACTTCCTAAAAGTAACAAATAGTTCAATAGAAATAATTTGATCTAAAGCCAATTAGGATATGGAAGAAAGATAAGCTCCTTGTCTTAACTGACAAGGCTAGCAAACACTGATTTGGAAAAGTGATGAATGTATCTTGAGAAATGAAAATGGAAGTCCATGGGGCCAGGGATTTAGCTCAGCAGCGTAAGTGCCTGCCTGGCAAGCGCTAGGTTGTGAGTTCGGTCCCCAGTACCAAAAAAAAAAAAAAAAAGGAAGTCCATCTTGCTTATCAACATAGATGTCAAAATCTCCTGCATATAACACACCAGTATAAACAGTGTGTTCTATAAAAACCAAATTGTGCCCCCACATATATGAATACAAGACTAAGAAAAATGAATTAATACAAATAACTATAGAAATAGTTTAAAGGACAAAATGACGATGGTTACATCCTCAATGTTTGATAAATTTAATTTGCTCAACATATACTCAAGATTAAAATATTGGTAAGAAATAAGCTATAGATATAGCAATTACCATATATTACGTCTTACTCAGAACCATCATAGCTTAAGATGTCACTGAAATCTTAGCTCATAACATTTGGTGGAAATGGATTTGTACAAAAGGATTCCTTTTCGTCTTAGAAATGTCCAGATTATTAATGTCCAGTTGTCTTATTGTAAAGTGCTGTGTTGCTTATGTTGTTCTGATCTGCTTTGTTCTGCCCTCTTTTGTTTTATTCTCTTCAAAATTAAAAATGAAAAAGAAATGTCCAGATTAAGACAATAAATTATACAAGATGTGAAGAGCAATGAGACTTTTCTAAATTTGACAAAGCACATCTCAAAAATCTATAGCAATCTATAGTACACTCTGCTATACTATGTATTTCATAGCATATAATAAAATGTCAAAATGCTTACTTTGAGGTAAGCATAGCTGTTCTCATGTTTCCATTCAATACTGCCTTGGAGATTTTGAGCAGTGTTATGAGGTTTCTGTTTTTTTTTTTTTTATTTTAAGTGTATAAATAGGGATTAAAAAATAAAACCTTATAGGACTATGTGACTATCATCATACAAAACTCAAAGTGATTTTCAGTCCTGTAATTAATAAAGCAACATGTTTCCTGGACAGAAAAATCAATGCAGAGCTTCAAGTTTAAGATTGTACTCCATGAGTTCAGGAAAGGTCACGACCTGTCATTTGCTTAAAGATAAAATCAAGGAAAGCAGTAAAAATATGTTATGGAGAAAACTACTACAGCACAGCATTGGCAAAAGGAGAGAAAACTCAATTGCTGGAAGAAGACAAAACATTCAGAGACAGACTAAGAGACGATAGGACTATAATTTAGGACAGAATTAACTCTGCAGTTCAGTGGGGAAGGATGAACTATTGCTGAGACAATCTTCTATCCTCAGGGAAAAATACAGGGAAATCCAATCTACCCCATGCACCTTACACAGTAATTAAGACAATAAAAGTGAGAGACAAAACCTGGTATTAGAAGATAATTTGGAATTTATATTTATGGACTCAGGAAAGAGAACAGTTTATTAAGTAAGACATAAGAACCATTGAGGAGAGGATGCTATGCTCAGATACAATAAAATTAATAACTTCTGTTTACTAAAAGAGAGTAAAATAGCCAAGACTTGTCAAGATGGTATAAAGTATCAGCCACACATGTCATGCACACAGACTGGAATCCATAATACATAAGTTATTCCTACAAAAAGCAGAAGACAAGCTAATATGAAATGTGCATAAAATTTTCATATGAATGTAAAGAAGATGAAAATAGATGATTCAGTGAACATATGCAGATATTTGGAGTATAAAATCATGGAAATGAACATTAAAACCACAATGAGGCACTATTTCTTATCCACCAGATTTCTAAGCTTCTACTATCTGGGATACTGGGAGTCAGAGAGAGTGTGGGGCAGTGGAAACAGGGGTTCCTTTAAGTGATAGTTGCACAGAACAAGGACCACTCTCCCCAAAGCAAGGTTCAGTCAAAAGCAAGGGGCCGTAGAATGATTACAATTATAGAGGTGGATTCCATTATTTGGATAACACTTAAAATACGAAATCCTAAGTAAATCAGACCCGTATGTGTGAACATCCTGTGGGCTCACTAGTGTGAGAAACTAAACCAGTAAATAGGATCCAAACTGTACAATAGATACTGTGAATTGAGAAGACACTGTTCAAAAGAAAAGAGAAACTGTGATGGGGGAAAAGAGAAAGGAGGAAGGGGAAAAGAAAAAAATATATATATATACAAGATAATTAGTTTATACAGCTAGTTTCTCTTAGTTCATTGAAAAGCAAAGTTTGTGCTAATATTGTTTAGCTAATGATATAGGGGTATGAAACTCCCAACCTACCATGTCCAGTACAAGCTCATGTTCTCTAAAACTGAAGAATGAATTTTAGCAACCACAGAGGTGAAGATTAGAATATATTTATTGAGAGAAAGAAAGCTTCTGTCTAAGAGAGAGACAAAAGGGGTTCCCTTGGGTTGCCAAGGACTCTGTCTTTTCCAGGGACTTTTATAGAGTAAAACCATGGATTCAAGGCAGGGGAAGACTGGGAGCTATCTGACTATGCAAAAAGGAGATAACTAAGGCATCCATTATTATTCCTATTTGCTAAATATTCCCTAGGTGTCCCTGGGTTGACACTGCTCCAGGGCAGGTGGATGCCACCTGCAGAGAACGGAAGATAGATTCAGTCAGCCTATCCACCCTCGGTCTGACGCACAATCCTATCTTCCCAGATAGTTCATGAACTTTGTTTCCATAAGGAATGCTTAAAGAAGTAAGTATAATTTTGTAATAAACTACTTTGCTTATTGGAAGGGAACATATGTTAAAAGGTGAGTTGGAAGTAGGATGCTTTTCTGCGTTCCTCTAGAGAGAGGTAGAACAATTGACTGCAGGAGCCCTGCCCCATGCACTGGGCAAAGGAGTCTCCAGGCATTTGTCTCCCACTTAATTTCCACTAATAGTAACAGGATAAGGCTATACTTCATTTAAATTTCTATATCTTTGAAGCTCACAGGTTAAATTTGCAAATCATTATCTGGCGATCACGGTTTACATTAGAAACAGGCACATCAATCTTCTAGGCACACAGAAAAGAAAAGGTTAACTCCTCTTAATTAACAAATACAAATCCTTCCCCTACTAGCTGCTGTGGAATGTAAACAGTTGTTGCAAACTACCTCAGTTTAATCACTGAAGATAGGAATAATCTAAGTAATCTACAGATCCACTGAAAGCTTAGTGAGAGTTCCTGGTCTACTAGCAGAGAAATAAAGATGATAGGTAAGTGGAGATTTTCAGTGGTCATGAGCAAATATTCACTGAGGAACTTTCGGGTGTCCACCAGAGAGTTGCCCTGGCCAGGAACCCTCAGTTCTCAGTTTCCATCAGCTCAGATAAACCAGAGATCAGTCTCCAGAAAGGAATCCAGCTGTCTGTCTGGTCAACATTCCATTGACTCCATTGGCCACTGGCTTCAATGGGGATTCACCAAACAGATGCTGGGGAAACCTGTCCTCTGCTTTTGAGGGTGGCAGCTGCTACAAGAGTGATTAATCAGCTTGCAGAGTGACTACTGTTTGTCAGAATTCTATGAGGGATAGTTAAAAAGCCTGGGCAAGATCATTTCCCACTGCTCTATGACTTTACAATAAAGGTTTTACAGTCCACAACTTGAGAGATTGGAGAGCCTCCTTATTCTAATGTGCTTAGATCCCCCATGTGTGTTGCTTCCAGGGATAGCTTCTTCCACCATCATAGGAAGCTGGTTCTCCCCACTGTGTCTCAGGTTTAATCTCCAAAGGAGATTTGCCCAAAACACTGAGCCGGGACATGACTCATGTGTGTTCTCCTGGACGGGCACAATTTTGATCAATGCCTCATCTGACCCAGAGACAGGGTATGTGTCCTTTATCTAAGATGACTTCCCTGTCTTCAGCATTAGCAAATGTTCATTTTCTATGGGCTTAACTAAGAAGGAAAAAGGTCTGCATAGTCTAGAGTCTAGAGTTCTTTCTGACTTTACATGCCTCTGTAAGAAAAATGTAAATTGGGAAATGAGTAGAGGTAAAGTCAAAGGTGGGAAACTGAAGCAGAACAGGCTTGACATTTCCTCTAGAGTACAGAAGGGGATCAAAGCCAGTCTGTCTCAGTGAAACCTGTCCTCCAAGTCTTAAGACCAGACACCAGCCTAGTGCTGCTTAAACAGTGGAAAGAGTGCCAGTTTTTTACTGTAGACAAGTATGTTTTCTAAGTCTGAGCCAGATATCCATTTAAGAGAACCATTTTACAGAAGTTTACATTAAAGCCTGTCAGAGGTGTTCTAATATTATTCTCTAGTACTATTGTGTAAATACAGTCAAGCAAGAGTACCAGTAACTTTAGCAACTAATTTAAATTTAACTTGTAGAAGAACCAACTAATAAAATATACCATTAAAGAAATATTATAAATTTTGCATGTTTTAACTTAGATTTACATTATTTTAATAAAACTACATGACAAAGCAATTAGAAACAATGGGCAAATGGAAAGCAACTATCACAAATAGTTATAATAACTGCAAAGACAAAGCAAAATTTGAAGCATAAAAATTTGTTACCTAAATGGGTCCCAGTCCAGAGTCTATGAAACAACAGCAAACTCTCACCTCTGTCCAGTGATCTTGGTGGAAGACCTCCAAATGATCTAGGGGAATGAAACTCCCAACCTACTATGTCTGGTATGAGCTCATGTTCTCTAAAATTGAAGAATGAATTTTAGGAACAACAGAAGTTAAGAGCAGAATATATTTATTGAGAGAAAGAAAGCATCGGCTGAGAGAGAGACAGAAGGGGCCCCGAGTGGGTTGCCCAGGACTCTGTCTTTTCCAGGGACTTTTATAGAGTAAAACCATGGATTCAAAGTGGGGGAAGACTGGGAGCTCACAAAGCAGATGGGCATAAGGTGGGACATAACTATAGTTAGCCAATAAGATTAACAGTTTAGGTAAAATCGGTTATGTTGGGGACAAATGGGGAAGTGAGTCATTTAGAAAGCAGGCATTCTTAGAGATCAGTGACTCCTCCTATAGGGGATTAAGATGTGACTCTTGGCTTCTCAAGATGATCCAGATTTAATCCCTAAGGATTATACTGAAGGATGTGGTTGCATTTGTTTTGCCTTGAAAGTGTTTGAGATCTGGCCCACAGCAAGAGGTGTGGACATCAGATAGCTGGTCCTCTGTACTGGCTTCCTCGAGGACCTAGCCCTGTCTGACTGCCTATAATATTTCTACCTGGCTCAGTTGCCTGTAACAATAATATATCATGCCTGTATCTTGCACTCTAAATAACTACTATGAAGACAAAAATACACAAAGGATTAATTATTGTAACTCTCCTACTAATCTGTTTTGGAACTGTTATTTTATTTTTGTCTTTAAAAGAAAAAAAATATGAAATCTTACACAATATATTATTAATAATGAAGCTATGTTTTAAAATGCTACACAATATATTAATAATGAAGCTATGTTATAAAAGAAAAAAATGAAATCCTATACAATATATTATTAATAATGAAGCTATGTTTTAAAAAGCAATAAACTACAATTGAGGCCAAATTTAGATATCTAACTAAAACTGGATATCTGACGAAGAGATAGGCTGGGGTGAGACAGGGCGGGAGGCAGTTTGTGGAATGAACATTCCAGGGCTCTTTATGTTAAATGAGACAGAATAAATGAGTGCTGATTGTATTTTTAAGTCCAGAGGTACCACCTGTGTTTTACTCTGTGCCTATACTTTCAGTTCAATGAAAATGTAAAACCTATCCAAGAAAATTGTCATACCTTGTCAATTACACTTCAAAATGATCAACAAAATCAGTTTATTAATTGAGAAAAAGTCACTGACAATTCAGCGTTTGAATACTCCACACCACAGCCAATACAATAATTAACAAATGATATAAACATTAATTCAGATGGTTTGAGGCATTTTAACCACAGCACCAACATAAATAATAAAAAGTAAAGTCAAGAAAAAGTGAATAAACATGACTTTCTAAAAGCACTTTTATATTATGAAGAGGAAAATAGTTCTCAATTAAGCAAAATAAGATTAAAACTCAAATTGGGTGTAAGTATGTATTTTCTTTCTGTTTCTGATACTACTGACTGCACCCTCAGCCCAAGGAGTATTTCAAACACATATAAAAAGCAGAGCCAATATTCTAAACAAACAAAATTGATTACAAAAAACTGGAATTGTATAGGAACTCCAACATTTTAAAAGACTAAAAGACATGAATAAACCATTCAGAAAGTAGAATTACACATTTCAGTAAGGTCAAAAAAAAGTATGCTGCTAGCAATAAAGGGAAGCGATTAAAATAAGGCAGTTTTATTGCTTATCTCAAGCTTTTGAATTACCATGCTCAGAGCTGATAGGTGTCCTTGCAAACCTCTACACCTCGGTGGTTCAAATGCTCTCTATTTTCCAATTTTACATAACAGAGTGTTCTTAGGACAAGAACGACAATCAGAGAATATGATTTTTACTCTTTGATTTCTCAATAGTTTACTATGTGTCCTGTAATTAGCTGTTCAAAATCCGCCCTCCAGGAATCTTGCAAAGGTCTCAGAGAGATAGAGAAGCAACAGCTTTGGGTATAATTTAAAAGGAAGGTCACAGAAAATTCTCTCTGCTCTTCCTGCTCCTGTCTGACTCCACCATGCAACCTTAGCTGCTGCCCAGGCTCTCTGTGGGTGCTTTGGCCCCTGCTTCTCCTCCTGGCTTTGGGCTGGCCTGCGTGTCCTTGCTAAGCAGTGTCCTGCATGAGAGCTCGGTAAGTCTGGGCAGTTGCCACAGACCCTCGGCGGGGCCAGGAGCTGGAGCTCAGGGTGTGATGCAAGGGCCATCTCCCCGGGCTAGCAGAGGCTAAGGGAGCACAGGCTGGGCTTGCATCATTCCGAGGCAGAGGTCTGCAGTCCGGGCACTGCACAGGATGGGGAAAAACTCACCAAACCTGGAGGAAGGAGACAGTGTGAGTTCAGAACGTGCTAGCCTGGCAGCATTCCACCTGCGCTCGGAACTGCAGAAGCCACTTGTCTTAAGGAGCTAGAGAGAACACCTAAGCAAACAATAAATAAACTAGCATAACACATACATCTGGCCACAGAGCCTCCGTTCTTTCTCTTCCTGCCTAGGGCAGTGGTGGTTTTGCTGAAGTATCTATCCACCTCCAACTCCCCCCTCTCTGCGGAAGCCATCCAAACATCCCCAAGGTGATGCCATTTCTTTCCCAGAGACTGTCAGTGACAGGGTATGGTGGGTTGAATTTTGGTTCCCAAAATCGTACACAGCTCTAACCCCAGCACCTCCAGAAATCACAGCATTTGAGGGTAGGCCTTTAAAAAGATAGCTGAGCTAGAATGAGGCACCTGGAGAGGCCTAGCCAATCCAAGCCACCCCTCCCTAGGGTTCACAAGGAAACATCAGGCAGGCATACACCGGGGAAGGCCACACCAGGACACAGCGTAGGCTAGGGCATTTGTGAGCTAAAGAGGCACAGGCAGGGACCTGCAGCCCCAGGAATCAACGCCCGTCAGTTCATCCTGGCCTGGAGCATCTGCTCTGGCTGTGGATAGGAACAGTGGAGAGGAACAGAGCTGCGACTATGCCCTAACCCAGCCCTTGTCATGCTGCTCAGAACTGCTAGCCGCCCCTTCCACCCCAAGAAGACAGAGAGAGATGGCAGTGGCCCATCTCATCCAATGAGGAGAGGACATTTCCTTTTGTTAAGCATGATTGGTCTGTTGTGTTTTCACTGTTTTTTTTTCTTTTTCTGGTTTTTATTCATTTATTTATTTTCTGTTACCTAAAGGTGAGGGCATCTTGTTGCCAGCGGCATGGCCATCACCACTGTGCCTGACACTGCCTGCACTGGCCTGTCCCCAGCTCCCACCAAGGCAGCACTGTCCAAAGACTGTCCATGTTTTATCCATGGCTGCCGCAGGTACTGGGTTCTGTGTCAGCCCAGGTCATTGCCCCCTGGGGAGGCCCCACAGTCAGAAGAGTTGCCCATGGAGCTTTCCCCTGGGGAGCCCATGGTGACAAGCAAGCCACTAGTGCTCATACCCCGTGATCTCCACTGGCAGGAGTCAGAGAGGGACAGAAGAGAAGTGGAGGAAACAGGAGGGAAGCAGAAATGGGCACTTATTCCTGCCAGAGGTCCTTCTTGAGCCTTAGGGGTTCAGGAAAGGAGGAAGCCCACTGTGCAGTCTTGGCCTGACAAGAAGCACAGATATAGGGGCTCCGGAGGGTGACCATGGGCAGTGGGCTGCCCCACTGAGCACTGAGGGAAGCCTAGCAAGCCAGAGAAAAGGCGAGACCCGGGTGATACACACATGGTGCTTGAATTTCCTCCTGCACAGGCACATCTTCAGGAGATAGGGCCAGCAGGGGATGGGCAGGGCAGTGGAGGCTGCCTGGTATCTGCTCAGCCTGAGCTGAGCTGAACATCAGAGGACCCCAGCTCACAGGCCCAGCAGGTGTGGAGTGGACCAGATGGACCTCCGAGGTGCCGTGTTCACACGTGTCTGAAGATGGCTGTGAGGGACCGACTGAGTCCCCAGCCCTGTACTTCACACTTGAGAAGCCTGGGTGCCCAGGGCCTGCACACCCTGTTTCATCTCATTGTTTTGCAGCAGAATATTAGCTTTTTAGAAGTCCATTTAATGCTGTGATTTACGGGGATGAATAAACACTGCACTTAAAGAGAAATTCTGAAACTTTAAAGTACAACATGTTTAATGAGGATGGAGCAATATGATATGATCACTAAGGCTTCATGAAACTTTAAATAAAATTAATGCACATGCCTTTCAATACATCCATGTCAAAGCCTCTTAAAACCCAAGGAATAAACACATAAAGTCTCAGCCCCTTTTAAAGTGACCCTAAAGTTTAGATGTTTATCTCAGTTTATCAAATGCTCTTTATAGGCCTGTGGTGATCATAGAGATGATGTTTCACTGACCCTAATGCTCTTGTCTGATGTTTTCCTCTAGGGAGGTGGGAGGTGATCCCTCCACTGCCCGGCTGCCTCCCTGGGAGTGGGTCGCCCCCTCTGGCTTCAGAGTTTCATCCTTTAACCTTTAGCTCGGTGTCTTGGCATCCTGAGAGTGTGAACCTCGCCTGGCCCCATTTCTCCCTCATGTTCAGGAGGAACAGAAAAAAGCTGGATTGTAGAGAAGGTGCTGCAGAGAAGGGGTGAGCTCCCTCACCAAGACGGGTGGACACAGCAAGAGACAGGCAGACAGTGTCATGTTACCTGGGTCCCAGAAAAGGCCACTTTCTACTCATCAGCATCCATCTCCCCGTTTAGCAGCTTTCTCGAGGTCTAGTTTATGTAACCATTCTTGCCTACAGTCCCCGATTTTCAGCAAATATGAAGAGTGGTATGTACAAGTACAACCCAACTTTAAGAAGTTTTCCATCATCCAGAAACTTCTTTTTTTCCCCATAATGTTGGTTCTCCTTCTTACTGAAGCTCTAGCAATCTATGATGCACATTTATGCTCAATAAATTTGTCTTTTATAGATATTTCATTTCAAGAGGCTGTGAGCCATTATCCAGCCATTTGCTGAGCACAATTCTTTTAAAATTCAACCATGTTGGAGCATGTAGTTTATTAGCTTTTATTACAGTGAGGTACTGTGACACGTGAATTTACCACAACTGTTCATTTGATCACAAATTGAACCTTCAGACTGTTCAGCTTTTTTATTATTGGGGATTATGCCACTGTGAGCGTTAATGTGCACCTCTTCATGTGGAATTATGCTTACTTTTTGCTTATTTTATTGTGAAATATGTTCCTTGGAATAAAGAATATATTAAACACATATGACTAATTCAAGGACTCATGGTAAACTCCACACAGGTAACCTCTCCCAGGCAGAGAAACAGATCATCATTAGTCTTGTGAAACACCATAACCCCACTCCCAACTGTCCTCGGTCCACACAGAACTTTTATTTTGCTCTGTGGTCAACGTTTCCTGGCTTTTCTTTACAATTTACTAAGTATCCATCCCTGGAAACTATATACTTTTGTTTTTCTTTTTTTACTGCGCAAACATAATTTTATACATATAATTTTGGGGGTTTTCTTCTATCGCAACATTGTGAGATTTATGCAAACAAATGCATGTAGCTTTGAGTTGTTCAGTTTTACAGCTGCAGAGTTTTCCCTCATGTGCTGGTGAATTTAGGGTGGATTTCAGCATTGATTGTCTTGGTCTTTGTCTTCTGGCATCCATGTAAAAAAGCTCAAGCAGATGCCTAGGAGAATTGCTGGGTCTCCGTGGGGATCCACGTTCTGTTTTGCCATGTAAGGGCAAACATTCCTGAAAGAAATGCTGGGCTTCATTGCCAGGTGGCAGCACTGGGGATAAATTCCTATAGGCCCCCACCCCCACTTGTCACTCTGCATGGCTAGAACTTTCACTTTTTTCTAATTTGGACTTTATTTACATGCTTTTGGGCATTTTGATTTAATGTTAGTATATAAAATTCCAAACTAGGACTTCTATCCATCCTTCTTTAGACTTTTTTTTGAGAAATTTTCAAGTTTTTGCTATTTGCAGAAGTCCAAATCTATGGCAGAAGCAATGCCATGCCTCGAGCTTCCCTCAGAGTTGTTTTCTTAAAGTCAGTTTTAAAATCAGTTTTAAGAATAAGAAGTAAAATCGCTCCACTTGTTGTTGGTTATAGATGACATCTTTGCACTTTTATTTAAATTTTCAGATTACTTCGTCATTGCTTGCAAAAAGTTTGCTGAAATTTGTACAAATACAAAACTGAATCTATGTATCATATTACTAAGAATTTCCACCTTAAAAATAACTTTTGTAGTCCAAGAATATATAAGGTATCTCCATTTAATATGACTTTCATCAGTCTCTTTCAGTACTATTTTGTTTTCAATGTAAAAGTTTTACTTTACTTTGGAGGAGGCCTCTTCTTAGCATTCTTAGGTTTATTTCTAAATATTTTATTCCTTCAGAAGCTAATATGCCTGAAATCATCTTCTGTACTTCACTCTGGGGCACACATGGCTGACCTATGGCATGTGTGTTACTGTGCTTTTCTTTTAAGACAAACAAAGCTAATGTAGAGTTTTTTTCCAAACTAAATTAAATAGTCCATAGTCCACTGGCTCAAAGGCAAGGTGGCATGGTGGGGGGACACAGCAAAGGAGAAAAAGTTCATGGCAAGGCAGGCAGAAGGCGGGGAACAGCACGCAGCAGCAGCAGTGGCCTGTCTTCTTTTTGTGCCTTGATATTCCACGCTACAATCTGATTGATTGGCATCACCTGTACCCATGGTGGGAAACCCCTAATCCCAGTACCATACCTTAATCTGGTCAACTTCAAGACTACCCACCTGTGACCACATGAGGCCTTGTGTGGACAGCTAGGTGCAAGCCATGACAGGTAGCTTCCAAACCACATCCTGTGGTGGTCTGCACCTCCGTATCCCCCAGGCATGTACCCTCCTGCATAACTCTTCCTTGAGTATGGGCATGTGGGAGTTAAGAGAGCTCAGGTCCTCCTGGCTTCCTCCTCTTCCTCTTCCTCTTTTCCTCTTCCCTTGTCCTCCCTTTCACCATTGTAGGGTGAGTGCTAACAGAGTCCTCACTGTGCAGGGTGGTAGAGAGGCTCACAGTCTTGTGTCAGACCTTACCTGCCAGCTGTGAGAGTCACTCCACCTGGCAGTTTTCTGTCATTGTTTCTGTCATTGTTTTGAGGTAACTGCTGCTCAGCCAGACAGAAAGACACTGGCATGCATTCCCCCTGCCCAGGCATTCCGAGGCCTGCAATGATTTTTGATGATCCTCAGAAATGATAAGGAAATTAGTATTGAGTCATTCTACTCTGAAAATTTTCTGGGTTTTTTAAAATTTTATTTTGTTTTATTTTCTTATTTAAAAGTTGAAGGTTACCTGTATAAACATAAATGATAGGATGAGTTATGAATTTATTTCTCAAATAAAAAGAGAAAATATTTGACCTTGGTTTTAGAGTGTTTCAAGTTTAAATGTCAGTAATAGCTGTGTTTTATTATTTTTTTTAACCTGAGGCATTTCTGTTCCTGCAGCAAGGCATTTCCATCTCTCGGGTGTTCCTGGCTTTTGATGAACTATGTAAACATGAGATGTATCTCTGGGGAGGTTTATATCTGGAGGAGGGAAGGAATGCAAATATCAGTAATGTTACCACCAATAAAACTCTGTACAATAAAACGCCTCCCTTCTTTTTCAAAGGCACTGTACCAGATCGGGCCCAGGATAAGCAAAGGAGCCCATGAAAAGTGAGGTGCATTAGTCAATGGGCCAGAGGTTCAGAAGTCACAAGTCCACAGTGGGGAGAAATATTTCAGGTTTTCACTGAAGGCCATGAGGTTTACTGCGACCCTAAAGCGTGGCCACCTATCTCAGGCGGGAGCCCACTTGGTGGTAGAGAAGTACTAAACACTCCTTTCTCACTCTTTTTATAAGAACCAACTTGTATTTATTTATGTAGCCAGTGCTTTATGGTTTCTTTAAAGTTTAATTAACCTTCTCAAGTCACCTTCCTGTCAAAGCCTTTTCATTTAAACCTAAAAGCATTGCATTCCATTCTTTTTGGTTAAGATTTAGAAGTAGAATTATGAGTTGCTAAAACAGATCCTGAGTCCATGTAGCTGTTTGGAGTTGAAACAGAAGTCCGAGGCCTTCAGACGCTCTGGCAGGTTGTGGGCACAACCTTTCCTGTATGCCTTGGGGTACTTCAAAAGGAACTCTCAGAATTAGCACCTCAAAACTTAATTAGAAAAAAATTAGAATTGTGCTAGGTTCTGTGTTGTAAGATACAGTTTTGTCAATAAAGAGATTGCAGTGCAGTTGGGGAAATAAAAAAAATTTTAAAAAGAAGTGAGATTCAGATTTTGCTACAAGCTGAGGTAATCTATTCTGACATCCGGCTGTGTCCTGGGTTCCAAAGGGATTGCTCATCAGAATCACCCAAAAGAGGTTTTAGAAATCTAGATTTCTAGGCTCATCTCCAAATCTGCTGAAAATGAAACGGCTCATGATGCATCTCTGGAATTTAATTTTGACAAACCGTCCATTAATTCTTATGCAGCCAGCACAGACACGGCCTATGCAAACAGTCGGCACGAACCAGAAAAGCAAAGGGGGAAGATTGTACAACCTGCTGCATGGTGTGCTGAGTGTTGTTTGGGACAGTTTTAAAAATAACATAGAAAGCAAACACCAGAAGTACTTCTGGCTTTGGGATTTTCGTGACCCTTAATCTTGGCTGTTTCACCAGTGTTCATGGACTTCTCTCTGTTCTGCTCTCAGGAAGAGCTGTGCTGCTCCCCCTCTTATGGGAAGACTCCCCACCTTCCTGTGCAGAGGCCTGTGGCATTTCTAGAACCCTCCTAAGAGAAACCCTCTACAGGCTGGCCAGCTCCCAACACCTGCAGTGGGTGCCGAAGAGCAAGGGAGCGTGCAAACCCCATCCTGCCACTGGTAAGAACATGAAGAAATGAGTCCTGGGGCAGAGCAAGTTGGCTTCCAAGTGATGCAGACCCCAGAGTGCAGGTAGAAGGTGAGCCTCTGCTGGAACCTGTGTGCACATGGTTTGACCCGGGAAAGGCGTGCGGGCCGAAGCCAACTGCTGCACGGATGAAGGGAGAAAGTACTGCATCTACCTCCCCCTTGTTTGCTAAAAGGCACTTACTAGGATCCTTACATATCATTTCACGTCGTGCCCTAGGACTCAAGAAGCCATCCATTCACAGGACCGTTCAGATGGCACTAAGGATGAGCCTGGTGACCTTCTTTCGTCTTCAGCGTTTCCCAAGAATTGAACAGCAGGCTCACAGAACGGACTTGACACTGTGGCCAGTATGACGAGCATTCAACTCCTAGTCATTTTTACTGTCTGCTGTAGTCCGAGTTCAGGCCATTCCCAAAACCCCAGCCTCCGCCAACCAATGGGACATTCTGGAGGTGAAGGCTGTGATGCTCTTAGGAGAGGGGCTGGCTGGACTCTGTCACTGGGTGAGGACACAGAAAGAAGGCACCACCTTCAGGGAAGCAGCTCTCACCAGACAGAATCTGCTGGCACCTGGTGCCCTTTAACTGCAGCCTCAAGCCTGTGAGAAGCAGAGATGGGTTGGTTGTAAACTCCCCAGTGCAAGGCATGTTTTTGTGGCAGTCCAGATGGACCAAGACGATGCTCCTCATTACACAACAAGTTCGTATGTGGGAGGGACACAGTTGCCTAAAGTGGTGTCAACCACTTCTAACCTAGGGGGCTTAAAAGCTCAATTTTGAAATCAATTTATGGTGCAAAGAATTTAAAAACAGATTTAGAAGTTATTTGTGGGATGATGAGCTCAACTGTTGGATATGGTTGAACATGTACTATTTAAAGCAAAATTATTAAAGCTGTTGGAAGTTATTCAATGAATATCAAGCATACACAGTTTAACAAAAAAGGAAAACAAAATAAAAAAGAAACCAACTTAAACACTGCACAAACCTGGCATGGTGCTTCATGCCTGTAATCCCATCATTCAGGAGGCTGAGGCAAGAGGATCATTGTGAGCTCGAAACCAGCATGAACTAGAAAGTGAGCTCAAGACCAGCCTAGACTACATCGAGAGACCCTGTCTCAAAAATACAAAAACAAAACTAAACAACAAAAACCCTAAATGTTATGCAAACGATACATGTAACTTGGTGTAAATTTTCATGTGACAGCATCTTATCCACCAAAAAATTACATCATAGCCAACAGTTTAAAACAAGATATGAGATGCCCTGGATAAAGTGTGTTAGGTGAGAAAAAAGCAACTCTGATGATTATAGTGAAACCAATTTCAATAATTCCTGTGCTAGGATATAATACCTATATATAGTGCAGGTATTAAATTCATGGTATTTCTAAATATTTGCATATTATTTTCATAGGGCTTTAAATTAATATGCATGTTCAAAATAATAAACTAAGCACTACAAGTAGAAATCTGAACATCTGAGTCAGAGTTTTGTAGGTTTATATAACCAAGGTCTCATTAGGAACATTGGGTACTGGTTCATACTGCAGTGGCTTTGTTTTGTATTATAATACCTAAGGTGACTCGGGTTTTCTTTGCAGTATTATAACTTTTTGTATTACAAGAGAAGTTAAATCAGCTTTTTAAATGTTTCTGACAAGTACAGACACCAAAATAACTTCCCTAAAAATGGGAAATCCTTAAAGTAATGAGCAAAAGTAGACCTGCTACCTATGGGTGGGTGTTCCATGGATGTGACTCTCCTGTGCATGGTGACATGTAATGTCATGTAACACATGTAACACATGTAACACATGTAATGTGTTAGCCCATATTCTCTGATATACCAAGATGCCTGAGAGTGGGAACCTTATCTATGAAGCAAGTTTGCTTACTTAGCTCCCAGTTTGGAGGCTGAGAGTCCTGATCCACAGCCTCAGTGGTTTGACTTCTGGTGAGAGCTTCAAAGTGGGGAGTGCTACCTTCTCCCCTCCCGAGGGCCACACCCCCAGTGATATGGACACTAACTCTGTACCCCGCATCTTAAAGGTCACATTACCTCCCAATGTCACCACACTAGACATCAAACTCCAAGACCTTCAGACAAACACAATTTATATCCAAACCATAGTATATGATACATTGAAAAGTCTGCATGTCATCAGATCTACTAAAATCATAATATAGACACAATAAGGAGTTTATATCATGCATTAGCATACTGGTATTCATATTACATGTCAAATTTATCAATCTGAGATTCTTTATCTTTATACTTCTTACACCCAGTATAATTTCTAACAAATTAGTACCAAATATATGACATGTTTAGCAAATGAATTGATGAAAGAAAGGCCTTGGCTATATCAACAAATTAATACTGTTTTTAAAAGTTCAAACATTAGAAAAGACATGCAAGATTGAAACAACAGCAGAGATCACGTTAAGTTATTTGATATTGCTAGAACACTAGATCCAAAAGCAGAAAACATATTTTAAGTACACAAGAAAATTTGTAAGGTCAGTTTATCTTTCAGTCCATAAATCAAGTCTCAGTATATTTGAAATACTAAAATAAGGCAAAAACCTATGTCCAAAAACAAATTCACTCTCCTCCTGCCACACCATTGCTACCTTACAGCCAGACAACCCTGGACTAGAGCCACTGAAACTGTGAGCCTTCCCCCTTCATTTTGTGGGTGTCAGGCATTTTGTTTCAGTGGCAGGATGGTGACTAGTACAGTGGTGTTGTTAGGTGTTGTAGCAGGAGAATTCTTATCAACTTTTTCCAGCTGTGCTATTGTAGCTGGAACAAATATAAAATGATTCCAAGCTGACTAGCAGAATATTTTCCTGCACAGGGCAAAACAATCTCTCATATGGTTCAGGAAAGACCTCCAAAAGCATCTTGACAGCTTGTACATCTGGCCATTGTGGAGGCAACTGATCACCACCAGATGTCAACTCTATTTCTAACTCTGCAGCTTCCTCTGAGGAGGTGAGTAGAGCTAGGCATTCATCCAGCTAGAAAGCCCCCCTCTAGCCTGTCCAAACATGGACATTGATTGTCAGTGTGGACATCTGGTGCCTTGCTCTTCAACAGAGCACCTCTACAGGAATGGATCAGTTCCCAGAGCTTTGGAACCCTTCATCAATTTTGCGTGGCATGGCTGAAAGGCATCTAAACTTGACCACTTTCTCCTGTGCAGTATTCTATGACAAAATCCATATCAGCCCAGGAGGTAATGTGTTCCTTGGGATTTAATAGGATAATGCACTGTTGGTAACCTTATGCAGCATAGAAATAAAAATGAAAACTAGTTGAACTATTTTATTTTTGAAATATCAAATGTGTCATGGACAAAATGCAAGAAGGAATAAGATTTTTTTTTAGACTTTTCAATGACTATAATGAGCCAAATTCTGTAAAATGATATAATCTTGAAATTCCCAATGAGATCAGTGATTGGCAGTTGCCTCCAGCCAGGAAGTAGTAAGGCTTAAAAGAAATCATTACTCAGTATCCAGGCACACTTGCTCCCCAAATCATCACTTCTTTTCTTAAAGAAAGCCAACTGCATCCCTATGATAATGACCAACACTGAGTTAGCCTAGAACAATGCGTCTTCTTCGGTATGGAGGTTCAGGTGCACATCTTGCTTCTCCCTTTGGCCTATATGTTGACAGAGTTTCTGGCTTTCATCTACTGATTGTGTTCATTACTTCTCCTGCCTGCAGGTCTCAGAGCAGCACAAAATAAAAAGCTTAATAAACCTCATAGCTATTGGGCAATCCTAAGATGTCGGAGATGATTGGCAAATACTCACCCCTTTTCAATTCTCCAGGTGGGAAACTGAGACACACGCTCATCTATTGCCCCAGTGGTCAAGGGATGCTCCTCTTAGGATGACTTTGTATCGACTCCGGTATAGCACTGGATAATGTCTCTTCACCCTGGGCTTTAAATACGCAACCAAGGTGCTGGAGCTGGAAACCTAGATTAAGAAAACTAGAAAACCTTAAGTACACTGCTGTGGAGTCACCAAGTCCCAGAGTTTGTGCCCTGGAAGACTGTCTCTATGGTGTTTCCCAGCAGGCCGCTTGTCTGACCTGCTCTAGGAATATCTCTTCCAATGACACTATTTACAGTTCAGCAAAGCCCTCTTTGCTGGAGTTTCTAGGTAAGTTATTTTCATACTAGGGTCCTCAGAACATATTTTGATATATAACTATCTTTTAGCTAAAATCTGTGTGTCATTTATTTATTTATCATCTATGTTTATCTACCATCTATCACTTATCATGTATCATCTGTCTATGTATATGCCATCTATCTATCACCTATCATCTGTCATCTATCTGTCCATCCATCCATTCATCTACTCATCTTGTGTTATTTTTGCATCACAATGAGTGATTTTGGCTTCGTTCATGGATGAAGTGAAAATTTCCTTTCTTTCGTGCATGTTGAGTTCAGTAGTTGGTGACCGGCAATACATGGCAACAGTGGTGTCTTTGCAGTCTTCATCAGAAGCTTTATCCTGCATATATCTCCTCTGAACAGGCCTTTACCAACCCTGCAGAGCCCCAGGGAAGGAAATCTCCCACCTTATGAGTCACAGTGAGATTCCTATGTACGTAGTTTTGGTGCTTGTTTTGAGTTTGAGGTGCTTTCTTACCTGAGTTTTAGTCATAAAGAAAAGAGAATTTACTGCGTTTTGTTACTTATCTTGGAAAAAGTATTTTCTACTGTTTGTTTTGAAAGCCCCTAATCTAGTTAAATTGAAATTGCCCAGAGTTTTAAGGCACTGTTTAGGACTAAGGCAGAAGGATTGCAAGTTCAAGCCCAACCTAGGAAACCTAGGGACTTAGTGAGATGCTCTCCCAGAACAAAAACTTTTTAAAAAGTGTTGAGGATAAAGCTCAGTGTGAAAACCCTGGGTTCAATCCCCAAGTCTGCAAAATAAAAACAAAAAAATAATAACCACCACTCACAACTATCTTTCTCATTCTGTGAGCACAAATCAGAATTTCCTTGTCATAGTGTTACCAAATCTTATTGAGCAAAACTGGGTTTGCTGGCCATATAAAAAATATAACAATCCAAAAAAAAAGTATCACAATCCAGTGCCCACAATGTCAACTTTTATATGCCTATCAAAATAGTCTCATTGTATCCTGAGTTGTAATACTAAATATTAGAAAGGCGACCAAAATACTGTGATGGAAACGGATGTGTTTCTATGAGTTTTTATGTTCGTCTTTAGAAAAATGGAGAATTTGAAAAATGGGTGGTGCTTTTGAACCATTTCAGAGTAAATGTTCTGGACAAGAGCTTGCAAATTGACAAAGATGCAGTCATCTCTGGTGACTCACTCACTAGTTTTATTTAAGTAATATTTCAGAAATCAGTTATTTTAGATGGAATACACATTCCAGGCTCCTGTGCAAGATCAGGGTTTTAAACACAACATCTAACTCTCGGACATGGCCGTAATCAGCAGAAGGAGCGCTGAGCCACCTATTCTGAGCTCCTGAGCTCCCCTTGTGAGCCTGGGTCCCCTGACCCTGACGCTGTACGTGCTCCCTGCTACTGAGTGGACTGAGAGCTGAGTCCGTCTTCTGGCTGCTGCCTTTCCAGTGTCTGCTGCCCACCACACCTCTTGCTTGGTGTACATCGATATTTCTCTCTATACTTTTCAATCATTGCCCCTCACACTGATTGGAAACACCGGTGAAATCTCTAGAAAGGTTTGCCATGTTCCTGGGAGCACAGTCGGGCTCAGTGAGGTCATGACTATGAGACAGCCCTGTGGCCTGACATTGGTTAGAGGTAGTCACGTGTTTTTGCCAGAACACGGCCCTGTAGGCTCTGAAGTGTGGGTATTAAAAAAGAAAAAAATCAAAGAGCTCGAGAGTGTTTCTCCAACATGAAAGGTGCCTGTCTTTCTTCCTGGGCTGGGCACATGTTGTTCAACACCTGCCCTAGTAGCCCTGTGGGCGGGCTCTGCCTCTCGAGGTGTTGGGAAAACATTATCCAGACAGATCGTCTTGTAATGGTTGCCCAGATGTTCAGTTGCCTCTAAGCAAAACAGATGTTTGCTGAGATTTACAGGAGTCAAAGTGCTCTCCTTAGAACCCCCTTGTGGTCCCCTCCCCATAGTGCCCTGGGCTCTGGAAGGCAGACCTCCTGCATACCACATACCCAAGGAAATGGCTAAGTGTGCCATGGAGCAGGGACACACAGCCTGAAAGTGGCTACTGGGAAGGCACAGAGTCTACTGGACCCAGAAGACCTACAGAGAGTCACAGAGGAGAGAGCAATGCTTGCGTTTCTACTGGGGTAGGAGACAGCTCCATGCACAATGCAGGCTGTTCCCACTGGGGCATCTGCCAGGTTGGGAGAAGCCATAAGCACTTCTTTCCAGATGTGAGTGTGTTTCATCTCTGCAACTGCATTGCCATCCCACAGTGGGGAAAGAACTCCTCCTCGGTCCTTCTTTAGGGAGGGCAGAGCTCAAGGGTAACAAACATAAGCTGAGGGGAGGGGTAGACGGTGGTGGCAAGAAGCACGGAAGGCACATAGGGTCCCAGGCTTTGGGAAAAAAACAGAGGAAACAAGGTCAGGAAATCAACAATCAGGATGTAAGGGTTTCACTCTGGAAGCTGACTTTCCATAGCCTAGAAAGGAAGGAGGCAAATAAGAGAGGCTGGGGAGGACATGGTGCTGGGGTGACCAGGGATGGAGATGGGGTGCTTAATGGAGCCTGGTGAGGGTCTCTGCAGAATGGAGATGGTGGCTGCTTGCTGAATGGTAGTCAGGAGCTTCCTGGGTCTCCATAAAGGGTGCTCACCTGGTCATGGGGTACTATCCTTACCATCTAATCACTTCCAACCTGATTACCTCTCAACTCCTTGAGGGGAGGTAAGGAGTTCAATGTGTGAGTTTTGGGGGGCTGTTATCAGATGGTATGTGTGTGGGTTGGGGAAAGGTTCTGAATCTTTAGTATCCTGAACAAAGAATTGAACAGGACACTCAGAAATAGGAGGAAGAGAAAGATTTACTAAGAGAAAAAATACACTCCACAGGGAGACAGTGAACCAGTGAGAGCTCACAGCCCTGGAGCTTATGCTGCTACTCTTAGAGTCCTGGGATTGTGAGAAGGTCTATAACCGGAGACTGACAGGACTCATGGTCCAACAGGGTCCTTACTCAGCCTACCTGTCAGAGGGATGGGAGTTTTTGACTATGAAACATTTGTAGAGGAAGTGTGTGGTGTCCAAACCTCCTAGGGGTTCCAAAACTACAATGCAAATGAGGTTGGACACAGACCAGCGTCATGTACTTTTGGGCTTATGCATGCCTAATGGACAAGATAACCTTTATCTATAGTTTTCTGATATTTTGACAGAGTTGTCCTTGCTCTGTCTGGTTTTGTGACTCTTGTCCCATGCCTTTCTGTTGTTTTTCATCTCTGCTCTTCCTCCTGGCCACAGGTCCATAACAGAAAGCACACTGGCGGAAGGCAAAGGGTGTAACAGTTCCACGGTTCTCTAACATCCCAGATGCTGTCTTTTGGGAAACCTCAGAACTGGGCATTGGAACAAAGTAAATCACTGATGTGACTACCCTGCCCATGACCTCCCCGGGATTTCTGCTTGGGTTTCCCTGATGTCACCCCAGTGAGAGATCCCACCTTCCAGAGTGGGAGGCGGGCCCTGGTCTGGTGACTAAAATGTCCAGGTGCTCTGTTCAGTCCAGGTCCAGTGGGTGAATCTGCTTTGCTGAGTGGCACTTGATGGTGACCCATCCCCTCTGTCCCTGGACAAGCAAGCATGTTGTGCCTTATCTGGGACGTGCATTGCAGTAACAAAACACGGGGGAGCAGTGTGTCCGAGGCCTGAGGTTGGGTAGGTCTTCAGACTTCCCAGGGTGGCATTTGGTAAGGACTGGAGATGGGAAAGAGATGTCTTTCATCTGTACTTTATGTGATGCCACTTGCAGAGAACAGGACCCTGGTACTCAGGCCCCGAGACCCGCCTGTGGGTCTGCTTGACATCGGTGTGCGTTGTAAGATTCAGGTACTCCTCTGGGAAAGTTTGGATGCCTTGGCTCATTGCCTGGGAAACTGCAGACAGATGAAAATTTTTAGAGATCTGATGAGTGAGCCCTAAATGAGACAGCAGGGACAAAGTGAGTAGGTTTAAATCATGTGTGTGTGTGACCTGTGACCCATGACTCTGCTCTCACTTCAAAATAAGCTTCCCAGCCAAGGCCCTGGATGGGGGCAGCACTCAGCATTGTGCAGGGAAGCCTGCTGAGGTCAGGCTGCAAGGCAGGCTGGAAGCAAGTGCCCCTGCTTATGATGCTTTGGGGAAGACCCTGGTGCAAAGAGCTTTGTCAGTGCCCACAGAGCCAGGTCCATGGGTAAGGATGGTCATTCCCAAAGTGCCAGGGAAACAGACACCTTTCAGAACATTGTGACATAGGTGCTGAGGGACAGTATCTCTGATGACAAGGGACATTTTTGAAACTGTTTTTTTTTTTTTAAGTCAAGGTCAACTCAGAAGTGATCAGGTTTAGGTTTGAGCCAACAGAATACTCTCTACCTTCCACACTGGAGAAAGGGACAGACTGAGTCCCTGGGGCCATTTGGGAACCTTTGACATGGGGGAAAGCAAGTGGGTCTATTGGAGTCCACAGCTTGACAGTCCACCCGGGTGGGAGGTTGTCAGTGGCTGACATCCTCTGCATGGCACGAAGGCAGCTGCCCAAGATTGCCACTGAATGACCACCTGTGCAACCAATGCTGACCACAGATGCAAATTGTCCTCTGGAAGCCACTGTGCAGACCTTCCTCCTGGATGTGTTTCTTCAGGAGACCAGAAGGCTCCTCACACAGAAGCTGCACCTACCATTGAACGCAACTCAAAATGTGTCAGGATTTCCACTGAGGAGTCCCTCGAAGTTCGGTGCAAAGTCGTAGCAGCTACGCGGTGAGATCCCTGCAGGGCTGTGCTCAGGCACGGGGTCCGCGTTGTCTTCGTGTCACACAGAACATAGCGTTAGACTCTTACATCAGGAAAAGGACTGTGAACACTCTGGTATGGGAAGCCAGGTGTGGTGGTAGGTGTTACTTCAGTAGGATGAATTTTTAAATGCAGTTTTACAGGAGATTCAGTGCATAAGCCCAGGTGTGGGGCTATGTTGTGTGAAGCCAGACGTGTCTCCTGCGATGGCTCCTCCACTCCCCTTCTGCAGGGGCAGCCAGGTGACATCCTGTAAGATTGTCAGAAACTTGGCTTCTCTTCTTTAATTTGAAAATGCTTCATTAATATTACCTCCTTTTAAGACTACATGTCTTAGCACAGATTTTCTCAGAAGACAAAAGACCACACTTCAGGGAACAAAAGAAGCCAAACAATGCTGATGAAGAGGTAGATGAAGAATTGATTATGTGTTACCTTTTATTTAAATAGATAAACAAAATAAACACGGGTGAGAAACTATTTCTCTCCATCTGTACAAATATGGGCTCTCACCTTCAACAGAGGCCTATGAGCCTTTCCATACTAATGCATACCTCTCCTAGTGCATCGCTCTGGGAGAAGACTTGGGAATAAAACGCTCATGGTCTCACAGTGCCTAGGTTGGACCTGCTGTCCCTAGGGTACAGGAATGCCTTTTCTTTCCACGGACTTCCTGGAACTGCATTTGACAGTTGAGCCCTTGTGAGTCCCCAGCTCTCTACTGACAAACAGAAGAGACGCAAACATATGCTTTAAACACAGAACTGGAGACTGATTCATGGGAAAAGGGCCAGGGAGATAGGAGCTCACCTCTGATACAGTGCAGGCTGACCCTTTGGATTATACAAATGGGATAAAAACCAAACCAAAATAGATCAATAATATGGCCCCAGAAAGTGCTAGATTTTGAGTTGATGCCTTGGATCAGTGAGTTTAAAAATGAAATTTCACTGCCTTAGTAGAATGCATTTATTTCTGGCACTGAATTTGAAGTGCAGACTCTCTGTATCTTTAGTGTATTTTTAGGGGCAGTTCGAGGGCATCCCATACTCTTCTTGCTGAATGATACTACGTGCTGAAGTCCTGGACCAGGGCAGGAAGGGGTCCAGCCTGGGCGGGGGCTCCTCTCAGCTCACTGACTGTATTGGCTCCCAAGACTACATCCAGGCCCTATGCAGTGTGGGCCAATCACACCATAGTGGCCAGGCCTTCCACTCTGGACCTGGGGAACATCTGCAGAACTCCTTTCCATTTGAAAGATTTTTCCTCCAACCTCTGTGGGGAAATGTTTGGACAAGAAAAATGACAAAGGTGGGAATGTCATTCAAGTTGTGCAGTGTAACTATGCCTGACCCTCTGTGTGTTGTTCTTGCTTTGCTTTGCTCTCTTACCTTCCTCTGAAGGTCAAATTCCAGATCTCATCCCTCTCCCACAGCTCCTGGATCAGACTTAAGGAAACACAGCTGGCCACTCCAGGACAGAGACCCGGGCTGTCAGGAAGAATACAGCCTCTTCACAGAGCTCCTGCCCTGCCTGGTGAGCCCCTGGGCTGCTCTGCTACAACTAGAACAGTTGCCATCTAACAGGTCTGAATTTCCAGATGACCCCCTTAATCATGAGCACTGGGTCCTCTCTTTGAGGTCGGGAGGCTGGATGACAACACAGCCCACAGGGTGCTGACTCTCAGTTCCTAGAGGAGAGTTCTAATCCTGAGGAGGAGGATCCAACCCTCAGCCCTGAGAGCTGCAAGCAGGAGCTCTGGGAATTCCGGGTCCCCACTCACCCCCTCGCCATGGCACACCCCTCCAAGGTGCTTGCTGCTTGAGCCAGCAGCAGGTGAGATCTCTGGGCTTCCTGGGTGCCAGGGTGCCTGTGGGGTCTCCCACCCCAAGCTTCCACTTGCACCTTCATGCCAGACCACGGGCGAGCTCTGGGCCCCAACCCATGCTGACATGTCCTCGGGCTAGTTCTTATTTTCATTTTTCAGTCAAGTTTTTCCTTATGTGAAACTCACACTGTGTTTTGTTTTGCTCTGCTTTGCTTTGTTTTGCTTTAAGCCAATTTCCTCTTTCACAAACATCTGTGGATAGAGAAAATTGCTTCTTAATGTCCCTTCATCACACACAGTCACAGTGTCAAAGACGAGCCATTCCCACACCAGGCCCCGCTCTGCCCACCCCGAGTCCACACCCTGATTCGCAGTTTTGGATCACTTTCACTGAGCCTATTTGTCACTTAGCAATTAACTATAAGTGATTACTTGGGAGCAGTATTTCCCTTGGGACCCCGGGGCATTCATCCTATCCACACAGTGTCACTCAGCAACAAGGAGGATGGGGCTAAAAAACAGGTATTTGGAGACACTGCTTGTTACGATTCGGTTGTGTGGCAAGCCTAGAAGTGAGGGCTGTCTGAGTCTTCAGGAAGACCAACTTCAAAATTTTAGCCCTGATTTACAGGAGTTTCCATTTAATTCTAGAGGAGAACCATAGATGTCTCTGGGGGAGGCCACATTGACAGAGATGGGCCAAAACCAGCTTCCCCAAAGTTACTGTCTGTGGGAGAAGAAGTGGGGA
The DNA here is from genome assembly GCA_004027295.1 of Dolichotis patagonum. Classification (NCBI taxonomy): domain Eukaryota; kingdom Metazoa; phylum Chordata; class Mammalia; order Rodentia; family Caviidae; genus Dolichotis; species Dolichotis patagonum. Next base: position 108,478 of record PVJX010002123.1, on the reverse strand, counting down.
TCCAGGAGCCTGTAGAATGAGACCCTGCTTGCATTTTCACGAGAGGAGAGCACATTCCTGAGTGGCATGGAGGAGAGGCCACCCTCCATGGGGCCTCCTGGGGACAGATGGGAGTTGTGGGGCTGCATCCAGCACTGCACCTCTGCGGGTCTTGAGTACCACATCCGCTGTCCATGTGTGGCTCTTCTCCCAGGCAGACACGCGCAGACACAGTGCAGCCAAGTCAGGCCTAGTGGTCGCCTTGGATGAGACAAGCTCTGGGGCTTGGCCGGGGAGAAAACAAAGTTTGCTCCTTCACAGACCGACAGGAACTTCCATCTGCTTTTCCATCTAATATTCTTCCAATTCGACATAGTTTACCTGGTCCAGAGCCACAGTCTTCTGAAGTGGCTCATGGGAGTGATCCTAAGAAGACCTCACTGGGCAGATCAGACTGGATGATCAAGCAAACAGCATTTCTGGAAAAGAAAATGAAAGCAAAATTCCCACCTCAACCACCAAAAAGGCAAGATTGGTTTCATTTCTGAAACCTGCAGAGATTCTTCTGGAGATCCCAGAGGAGGGAAGATTTCAATTTAGAATCTGATGGATCCCAGCTCACCTGTTTTACTGTGGTGCCCACCAGACCCACTTGCCGCTCAGTGAGGTCTGTTGTGAATCCAGACTTGGCTATAAGAGCTCTGTAATAAAAGCAATTCTTTGATGTCCAATCCCAGCACATAAAAATCCCAAAATATGCTTTTACTAAGGTGAATGAGTGCATGGTTTGGGTTAACAAGTGAACAGTTACAAATGTCAGAAGCCTGGAGGGATCTAAACTCCACTGGAAATTTCACTCAAGTCAGGTGCCTGGTTTAAATTTGAGGAACTGAATATTTTAAATATGCTTTATTGAGCTGTCATGCATGAAATTGTATCCTTACATATCTGAAAAACATTGGGTAGCTGCCTCAGAAGTTTTTAGGGTGCCCGCAGATTGAGGGGCTCTGTCTCCACACCTCACCACATATGGCCCTACACCCTGGCTCAGCCCAGGGAGAGTTATGGTGACCTGACTCTGTTGTCACTCCCTGGGCCTGGCAGCATCTTGTACAGCCCAGGAAAAGCCATCAGATTCTCTTTCCAGACGTAGCAGCTCTTCTGTTGGGAAGGGAGGAGACAGCTCTCACTCCCCACAGCTTCCCACTCCTGTGGGAAGACACGTGCAGGACTCTTCAGCTTGTCTTCACCCCACTGTCCCCACACTGTGTGCCCAGAAGTCACGAGTGACACCAGCTTGCCATGTGCAAAGGACACACTGCTTGGTTGCTTGCCTTGAAGAATGAGTTTAAAAATGTAAACTTCAAAATGTACAGCAAAGTATTTGGTAAACAGCACCACAGTTAAAGCAATTTATTGGATAGAATTTATGGAATTCTGGAGACAACATCTCTTCTGCAAACTCTCTCTTTCTGCCCTCCAGATATATGTACATGCACATGAACATTATCCTCACTCAGTAGAAACCAAAATGCTTATACCTTCGGGAATCACCAAAGTCATTTAATCTTTCCAGCATTTGGTTTCTATGCCTACAAACTAAAGCAGGAGAATCACTGTGAGTAAGAGAGCAGTCTGGTCTATGTAAAGGGACACTGTCTTAAAAATAAAAAGATAAAATAAATAAATATGTCTATCTCATAGTAATGGAATTAGCTAATAGGAAACATGTAAAGTCTAACAGAAGAGGTGAGAACAATTACCAGCTATAATTATTATTAACAAAACAAAACTGTCTTGGTCTTATGGGCAGAAGATGGGTTAGATTCCAGGAGAGGACACTAGCAATAATAAAAGTCTGCTGACTCAAGCTGTTCCTTGCAAGGAGCTATAGAATGCTGTCATCCAAAGGTTTGACATCCCCAAGTTCTGTGCAGAGACCTGTACCTCACATGGAGCTGGTGGGAAGGGGTTTGTGTTTAGATATCCCCCTAAAACTTCATATGATAATAGGTGGGACTTTTCAGAGGTGGCCAGATCTAGAGTGTGTGACACAGGGATCAGGGGTGTGTCATTGCTAAACCAGTCCACTGATATGTTTGGCATAGTTCTGGGTAGGATTAAGGATGCTCCACCCTGGGGGTGAGTGCTGCAACACTCAGGATACTTGCTATCCAGGCAAGTAGCCTGGATAGAAAGAGGGCGAGTGTCTTGTGCTTGTTGCATGCTGCTTTTGCTGCCTTCTGCCTGCCACGAACAATTTTCTCCTCTGCGATGTTCCTCTGCCATGCTACCATGCCTTGGAGCTAGGCACTTATGAACTGAAACTTCTACAAACTGTGAGCCAAATAAACCTTTCCTTCTTTAACTTTGGGTCTTGGATACTTTGTATCCACAATGAGGGAAGTCAATAAGACAGATGTTAAAATGATACAGGCATTGGAAAACATCCATTGGAGTTTGACAGTTTCCTTAAAGATAAGGATCTAGTCACCATATAACCCCATAATTTGGCCCCGTGGATAGTCACCAGGGTGAATGATAATTGTGCTCACAGAAGATCCAGCCCTGGAATGGTTACAGTGTGACCATTCATGAGAGTCCCAACCTGGAAATCAATCAGAGATTAGTGAATAATGCAGTTGTAGTGGCACCACATAGCATAGGGGAAGTTAGTGACCAGTCAAGAGAGGGCTACAAATGTAAGCAGAGTCCTGAGCCCATCCCAAGAGTACCCCACAGAGCCCATGAAGAAAGGCACAAGAAAGCACAGAATGTATGACTTTGTACACATGAAATCCTAGAACAACCACATCTTCAGAGTCAGCAAATGGGTGGTTCATGGAGTTTCAGGAGGAGGGATGGGGATAGATGGTGGGTTGTGGCAATGGGGAGACTTCTGCAGTGGTGGGAAGTTAAAAACTGAATTTTGATGCTGTATACACAACTGTATAAATTCGATAAAAGTCATCAAATGTGCACTTATAACACATGAATAGTATGATATGTAAACCATACCTCAATAAAGCTGTGAGAAAAGTGAAGGTAGAATAAACTTTAGTTTTTTAAGTAAACAAAAAAATAAGAGATGTCACCAGCAAAGCTGTGGTGTGAGGAATACAGGAGGAATCTGATCAACAAAGGAGGGCAGCTCAGTGAGAACCTGGATGTGACCAGAGAGAAGGGCAAGGGTGGCTAGCAGGGCCCTCAGACCCTTATTGCAGACAGTTCTCTAAAAACATGCCTGGCTGTTAATAAAAATAGAGCATGGGATTGCAAACACATGAGGAAAAGCAAGATACCTCGGCACACTGCTTGGAGGACAGAGACACACAGTTAATCCCACTGTAGATAGAGGTAGAGTAAAGGAGGAAACAGCAGGCTTGACCAATGAGCAAACTACTGGGAAAACTTAATCCTAAAGACACAAATGCAGAAAAACAACAAATAGAGAAGAGAGAAAGCTGAGAGCAAGTGTGTGACTCTGTGTGTGTGTGTCTGCATGTGTGTGTAAGTGCTGGGGACTGACCCCAGCTTTTCCTCACTGACTTCCATCCAAATCCCTTATTTATTATTTACTTATTTAAACTTTGAGACAAGGTCGCTCTAAGGTACCATATTGTCCAGCTAGGGTGCAAACTGTTGATCCTCTTGCCTCAGCCTCACAGAGTGCTGGGATTATGCATGGGCATCTCTACTTCCAATTAAACTTGTAGCTATGATTTCTACCTTGTCTGTGACGTTAAATGTTAAAGTCTTAAGAAGAACCCTTATTCACGGTTCTGCTGACATCCAAATCTAGAAAATTCAGCTGGTCGGCAGCCAGGAAAGCCATGGGGACACAGAGAGGGGCTGTGAGAAGGACAAATTATGATGAGGCACAGTTGTGTATTTATGACAAACTCGCACAACTCTGTACTTCAAGAACACGCAATTTGTTGGATGTTCACTGTGCTACAATAAAGATGCCATAAACTAAAATGCAGCTTATCAAATTGTACACTTTCAACGTGAATAGTTTATTGCATGTCAGTTACAGCTCAATAAAGATAAATACAACACTAATAAAAAGGAAATGAAATGCAATCAGACCTTTATGAACTGGCTCTGTGAGAATAAAGTTTCAATCACGTTTACTTTTTTGTTCTAAAGTCCTACGTTGTGAGTAGATGTTGATTTTAAAAAGTCCGTGATGTAAACAATCCATTTAAAAGATGAATATGGTCAGAGTGGATGAAATAACAAGAACAACACAGGAGAGCTCCAGGCAGGAGAACTTGGCTGAATTCATGGGAGACACAGTAGACCTGAGACTCCAAGGGCTTCATGTGTCCAAAGAGGGAAATTGTGTTAAATGCTGGAGACACTGTCCTACTAGAAACATGGTGAAACCACCTAGGGAGAGAGGACACAGCAGGAGGTAGAACTGGGAAACTGAGTCACAGGCAGCCAATACTAAGGCTCTGGGGCTTTTGCTCACTGCTGCAGCCCCTCTCGGTCTAGAATGTAGGCACGTGGTGTCAGAGCCAGGATCACAGCCACTTCCGTGCCCTTTCATGAAGACAGGAGACATGAAGTGCCCTCCACCACTGATGGGCATGGCCTCTATTTTCATACAAAGAAAAATGGAGTATCTTTGGTTGATGAAGAGTTAAACAGTCAGGAATGTGGTCAGGCTCTTAGAATGATCTATCTTTGCTTATTCCTCCTGACAGAGTTTCCTATTATTTATGGGAATCAGGGAATTGTGGCATTCTCTCAGGTCACCTGTGGAACATCTGGCTTTCATTCAGGGACATTGGTTCGTTAAAGGGCTGCAATTTTCTTGACTGCTTTTGCTGATCAGGGAGCACTTGGTTGTCAATATTCTAAGCAGGGCTGTGAGTTCTACGGTGTGTAAACATCAGTAAAATGTCTTAGGGATTAAAAGACAGCTACAATCAGTGCTCAGACATGGGATTTTTCCCTGCACGTGTGCGCGCGCGCACACACACACACACACACACACACACTCACACACATGCACACGCACATGCACACGCACACATACACACTGGTTCTGAATGTACAAAAATCATAAAAATTTTGTTTGCCATATGGTTACCTACTATTAATCACAATGTCTCTATTGAAACCTGGTCAACAAGATACCAAGGAGCAAGGAAAAATAAAACAATCCTCAGAATCCTGAAAATCTTTCAGCAGAAATGAAACATATCACTTCCTCTCCAATGTTAGAGGATGATGTCGCAAATGCTGTTAAGAATGGGTATTTCTGTCATCTGTAAAAACATGGCTAGAATAGAAATCAGCCAACAAACTGCTTTGCAGAGGTCATGTCAAACCGACTCTCCCTTGATTTCTAAATGGCACTCTTTGCTAAGATCAGAAGAACTGTGTTAATTCCGTGTCACAAAATTGCTGGGAGCCGAGTATGGAGGACATGTGCTCTGTTGCCATTGTGCTGAAGTATACATAGGGCAGATCCTGAGGAGACAGTCTGCCCATATCGCCTCCTTATCCACGGGGCCCATGGACTTCTTTTCTGCTGTTTTGATTATGAAGATAAAAATAAAATGCAACTGAGGTCATTGAAGGAAATTTCTAGTATGTGGGAAAATCTTTCTTCTGATGGCCTTGCGCACCAGCCCAGGACTCGGGCCACCACACTGAGGTGGAGATGCTCCTAGAAGCTGCCTCCTGTCATTCCCTAGGCAAGGTCCCCCACACTTGGGGTTTTCAGGACCTGGGGAGTCCTCTGCAAGTGCTGGCTGAAGATGAAAGCCCTGCCCTACGCAGCAGAGGCCAAGCCAGAAGAGACAAGGACCAAGCGCATCATTACGCAACTACGTAATGTCAACGTAATGTCAAGTGTAGAATTTCAAGGCACAGAGCTCCAAGTTTGGTGACATGCATTGCTGTGGATGATACAATTAGATAATTCATCAAGGAAACAATTAACACTGATATAAAGTTACCTGATTTTAATTAGGTCAATCAGGAAATTGAAGACACCTTCCCTCAGCCATTGGTAGACAGCCGTGGTAGAGGTGTTTTATGAAATAGTATACTGGAGAGTAGGAGGGACTAGAGATGATTCTAACCAATAAAGTCTAAGCATTTGCAAGAAAAGTGGAAGCCAGCTGTGCAGAGGTATTGTGCACATGGGAATCAGGGTTGCATCTGACATGGTTTTGCCCATGTAGCCAGGGCTCTCCCAAGGCCAAGCATGTGGTTGCTTCAGAACTCAGCTACCCAAGGTGGCAGCCACTCACCATGACTCAGGTTGTTTCTGGGTCCATTCCGGAGTTCCTTCCAGCCTGCTCGGGGTTGGCAACTGCCTCTGAGGAGTGTCTCAAGGGCAGAGCTGCTTGGTTTATCTTCTGGGTGTAGGAGATATAGGATATATTCAGGATGGCCCGGAATTTGGGGCCTCTGAAGATGGACACGACTTGGGGACCCTCATTCCCAGAGTTTGAAAAGGACAACAGTGGGTTTCTAATCTCCTTGGTAAAGTTTGAACAAGAAACAGCAACCAGCAAACAAATTAGAAGTGACCTAAGGAAAGGCACTGCGGGCACCCAAGTGTTTGCTACACATGTCCTTGGAAAGAGGCTTTCCTGGGTGATTACAGATGGGACAAGTGGACACAGAAAGTCCCAGAATACACATTATGAGGCCAGACAGACCCATTCCTCTAGATGTGCCCGGAGGAAGGAATTCTCTTCACAAATCTAGGCCAAAATCATTGACGATATAAAGGCTGACTGTGGTTCATTAACACTCCCTTCCCTTCTCTGTGGAGAAAGAAAGACCCACTTGAGACTTATGGCCATTCTTGTGCCAGGAAATTAGAATTTGTTTAGACAAAGTTCTAAAATTCCTCTAAGGTCCAAATCCACAATTGTGTAATCATTTGATGACCTCACATCAAAAGAAATACTGGAAACATAAACAGAAATCCAAAACCAAAAACACTCTCTTTGTTTGTTTGTCTTTTTCCAGCGCTGAGGGATTGATTGGGTCCTGGGGTTGAGGACAGATCTGCTAATCTCATAGCTATGTGTTTTGCTTTTAGTGGTCGGTTTTTGTTTAGTTTGCTTTATTAAAAATTAAAACGAAACACAGAATATGAAAAACTGAATGAAACATTGCCACTAAACAAAAAATCTCACAGTAAATAAAAATCTGTTTTTGGGAAAACGTGATTGATGAGCAGCATGGATGAACAAGGGCATGTCAGTTGCGCGAGACCAACTCTTTATCAGCCCTACCCCGTGAGGCTCGCACATCGCTAAACTGACATTCATACTACAGGAAGCCCAGATGAAATTCATTTCTATAGGACTTTGGTTCAAAGCCTATTATGTGATAATAATGTACATTTAACTTAAACGCAAAATGAAATTCATCCTGATATTGAAAATATAAACTCCAGGACAAAGACTACATTTGTTTTATTTGTTTATTTAGTCTTTTCAAGGTTTTCATTTTGGTACTCACCTGGAATGTCAGCTCCCACCTGGAAGCCTGAAGCAGGAGGGTCACAAGTTCAAGTCTACCTTGGTCAGTTTAGCAATTTAGTGAGACTCAGCTCACTGTGAAGGTTTTGCGTTCAATCCCAATGACAAAAGGTAGAAAACAAACAAAAATGAAATATGATATAATAACAAAACTGAGTGAACTGATAACTGGGTTATTTCCATTGATAATTACTAGGAAATTAAACTAAATTTTTATTAAAAATTTAAGTTATTTGTTTAGATATACAATTATATACATATCATAACACAAAACATGTAATATTAACATAAATAACAACAAAAATAAAAACAAACATAATTTATAACCAAATCATCCTAACAGTGAGTGGTATTTAATTCTACTTCTGCAAGGAGAATATATGGGGTGTTGAGAGCTGACCTCATAACTGCTTCTGCATAAACCCTTGTTGGCACATTGTTTTGATGGGCATGCACCATGCACACCCAGTATCATCACAAGTGAAGCTGGAAAAGATTGTCAGTGACCTGCTTCAAGTGATGGTGGCCACTCCTCTTTGATCCTTCCTCAGCTCTGGAGGTGGTGCACTCTGAAACTGAGCTGGATTTGGGTCAAGTGGCGGGTGTTAGGCAAGGAATCATTCCAAGCCTACTGGTATAGGTTGAACTCCATCTTGCTTTATGCCAACCAGCCTGCAGTGCTACCACTGTTGTTTTGACCATCGGACACATTTCCATGAGGTTGTCTCAGGGTAAATGCTAAGATGTAGAACAGTTATGCAGTGCTTTGGATACCTCCACATGACTCTGGTTTGTCATGGAGGCTTCACTCAAGAGATTTGCTCTGGGGCGTAGATGGTGTTCAATCCAGACACATCTGTCCAGAAAAAGAACAAATTGAGCTAACTGCAAAATCACACATATTTATACTCAATACTCAAATGTTCTAGAAGGTCCCAAGAATATTAGAACATCCTCCTTCAGTCTCAGAGAGATGCTGCCTCATGTGTCACGTAACTTCTGGAAAACTATGCACTCAAAAGTGAGTAAGAGTGAGGCAGGAGAGAATAAGAGTTTTCTGGGGTTGGCTTAGCAAGATACCATTGAATGGGTAGCTTAAACAGTTTAAACAGCAGAAAACTATTATTACAACAATTATATCACAGATTTGGAAGTTTAAGTTCAAGATTAAGGTAGCAGCAGGGTGTGTTCTTCTCCCACAGAGGAGATTCTGTTCCAGGCTTCTCCAAGATATTGGTAGTTTTCTGGCAATCTTTAGAATTCCTTGACTGGTGAGGGCATCACCAGATCACTGCCTTCATCTGAACATTGTTCTTACTGTGTGCAAGTCTGACTCCCAAGTTCCCCCATTCTCAAGGGGGAGTTATATCTGAAACACCTCTGTATTCATTTATTTATAACTCCCCAATATATGAAATATATCACATTCCGAGTTCCTGGGACTCAGGCCTTCAAATATGAATTTTGGTAGATGCAATCCAATCTCTAGGATATGCCTTAGTATTTTCATGAAAATAGCTTTGATTTCCAGGACTTCATGTAGAGCCTCTAGTATCTACAAGCGTCCTAAGAAAATAACTTGAGAACCCACCCATAAATGCCTAGTCTATTCAGGCTATTAAAATAAGTGCTTTAAACTGGGAATTTAAAACCACCAGATATTTATTTCTCACAGATCTGGAAGTTGGAAATCCCAAGATCAAAGCACCATCCAATTCAGTGTCTGGTTGTACTGTGGTCGGCCTCAGAGATAGTACTGTCTCACTGTGTCTCAGTATGGTAAAAGAAGTGAGGGGGCTCCCTTGGGTCTCTGTGATGAGTTACTAATCCCGTTATGGAGCTCCACCCTAATGATGTGAGCACCCCACACACACCAACACCATCACCTCATATTTCACCATATAGATTTGGAGGGACACAAATATTTAGACCATAGGGTATTCACTTACATTTTTCATTATGCCATTTCTTCATTATTACTTCTCTTTTCAATGAACTTTAAAAATTATTTTTTCATGAACTTGGGAAAGACCATGAGATAGCAATTCCTTTCTTCCTAGTTAACCACCAGCTTATTAACATCCTTGTTATGGTTTGAACAGAATAGGTTACCCAAGTTTCGTGTATTCAGAGATGGGGCTTTTGGTAATTAGATCATAGTTATGTTACTCTCCTCAGTGAACCCATTCACTGTTGAGTTCATAGCTAAACATGTTAGGAGATGACATTTGTTTGGGAAAAGTGTGTCACCGAGGGAATGTCTTCGGAGCATATCTCCTACCTGGCTCCAAACTTTTCTCTCTGCTTCTTGGACATCATGTATTGGGTAGCTTTCTTCAGCCATGTCCTTGCCCCATGTTGCTTCTATCTTGGATCTGGCCAACTATGGACTGAACCCCCTAAAACCATAAGCCAAGTGAAACCTCTCTTCCTGTAAGTCGTGGGTGTCAGGTATTTTATCCCAATGATGGAAAAGTTACTAATACAACCTTTTTGTATGATAGTTTCTCTTTTCATTTCTTTGCTTTTTCAATCAAGTAGAAGAGTTTCCACTCTTAACTGGTGGTTGTGGATGCATAGGGAGATAGAAATGTTTGAATATTTATTTTGAAAGCACCTGCTTTACTGATCAATGGAGTTTCACTTTTCAATGATGTTTCAGATAGATTCTCTGAGCACTGGAGGGTTGCACACTCCGAGACCTGCTTCTCTTGGCTTCTGTGGTGAGAGAATTTCCCAGTATGCACACAGGTCACTGGATGCTGATGCCTCACTATTACAATAAGACAAATCAGAGTCCTCTTCACACAGGCCCCACCATAGAGCGTGGGAGACACATCTTTCTTGCATTTCCGGGAGCTCTTCATACCCTCACAGCGCGCTGCCCACTGGTACTGCTCCTCACTCCCTAGAGCAAGAATTGCCATCTCAGATGGAAACATGCCTTCTCTGGATCTTCCTTCCCCTCTGTGCTCTGATCACAGTCACCATGCTCCAACAAAAAGTCACCCCTTCCTGTGTTACCCTGTCTCATCGTCTCTCTTATATTGTGGCATCAATGTGTCCCTCAGAGACTTCCCGTATTTTACAATATTGCCGCTTAGGTGTCATTATTTCTCTGACCTTTTCAGAATTCCCTCCATGATGCTTGTTTCCAGAGTTTCTAGCTTCTTTCTATCATAGCTCACTTCCTTTGCACTGTATGACTATTACCTCAAGCCTATAGGAGCTGGTGGGCAGAACCATGCAGGCTTACCCAGGAAGGGCCAGCCTCTCACCCAGGGCACAGGAAGAGATCAGCTAAGTGTAATTCATGGACAAGAGTGAGCAGGCTACCAGCAAAGCTACCAAGGCTCCTTGTACCTGCTGACTCCAAGCTTCCATTGCTTTCTTGCAATTCCACTCCTCCTGCCTCCACAGTTGTTCAGGTCTCATTCATGGCTCACACAGACATCTATGGAAAGTTTCCTGATAGATTCTTCTGCTTATCGACCCCTTTGCAGTTAGGAGGATGCTTCCACCTAACCCTGGCTGCCATGTGACCCTGGCTGGCTATGGAACAGCAATGAGAAGGCCCCAACCCCAGCACCGGAGCTCTGTCCCAGGCCCACTATGAGCTTACTGTCACCTAAGAGTTCAAGTCCTAAGCTTAGGAACACAAATGCCTTTTTACTTTGTTAATTTGCAAATAAGTTTAGGTGTCTGAAATAAGTCGAGTGTGTTTTTAAAGCAAGGCATTTTAGCAAGAAAGTTCTAACCAACATCATCATTGTACATTCCCCATGGGCTTGCATTTGATTTTAATGCATGCAACAGTGAGAGTAATGAGGATAATGATCTGACCATTTTGTTTGGCTTTTGCTTAGTGGTAAATAAATATAATTCTGAGAGGGAAACCAAAGTGTTTTTAACTTTTCATTTAAAATGATGTATGGTATTCAAGCTCCATTTCAAGAAATAGCCAGATACATGTTCTATTTTGTTTCTTAAGAAGTTCCTGATGGAAATTTATATTTTCAATATGAAAGTTTTATATTTTAGCATTTTCTTGGGGACACATTCTGCCAGTTGCAGATTTGGGGACCATTGTAGAGAACTGCCTCATAGGAGTGCGTTCTTAGGCACAGTGAGCCAATTGCGGGGCGGGGCTTCAACTGGCAGAGGCTCCTGCTGCCTGAGGTGAAGTCTTTGGTTCATAATTACGTGCTAGGATTCCCACAGCAGAACAGACCATGACCAGCTAGGAGGCCACAGGTCAAGGCCTTCTTGTTTGACACAGAGCATCAGGGGCAGCTACCCATGCCTCCCTGGGCCAAGTCTCAGCACCATAGGGAGTTTCTTCCTAGGTTGTCTGATATCCGTGCTTTCTACCTCCACTCACACTAGATTTTCTGCAGTGATAGTTCTCTTACCTGTCCTATCTAGTAATCTTCCTCATTTCCATTGCATGACTTCAAAAAAAGTAAAAGCAACTTGTCATTTGCTGAGAATCCACAGGCTGCTGGGTGCTGACTCTGATGCTTCCCTACATAAATTCTGATCACTAGAGTCACCCTGGGGAGCTGGAATGTTTTTTATCCTGTTTTTTTTTTTGCTGTTGATAAAGCAGCTGCTTTTTAGGAACTTCTGTGAGAGTGAAGGCTGAAAATTTAGTAGTGCATATTAGTTCTGCTATACCATGTTCTCCAAAACTTAACTGCTAATTTCAAGGAGCTCTGTGTTTGTCATGTTTCTGACACTGTGACAAACAGCTGAGATAACCAACTTCAAGGAAAGAAAGTTTTAGCTCACAGTTGTTGAGCTTTAAGTCCACAGTGAGCTGATGACATTAACTGCAGGGAGGAGGAAAAGCATCAGCCTAGAATGAGGATGTGAAAGGCCAGAACTGTTCACCTCACCAGCGAGGAGGGCACAAACAGCACAGGAAACCAGGGAGAGAGGAAGGCGCTGGAGACAAGACAATCTCATGCAGTAGATTAACCCAGCAATAGATTAAAACTCTGATGAAGTCCGATCCAGTCACCTCTCCAGGACCCACCTCTCAATACTTGAGTCTCTTCACATTTATACCATAGGACATTACTACTCTTGTGCTCCCTTCCTGGATTTTCTCCCAAAATTCCTTGAACACAGTAACAGTTTTTAAAAGGTGGGAATAATGAAAAATGTATGACAGGAAAATAACACTTTTAAAACTCTTGGATATTTAAGAATATAGTTTGTACTCTTGCAGAAACTCATGGGCCTACACAATATGACTCATATTACTCAATTTACCATTAAAATTAAATTAGATCTTGAATATGATATTTTTATAATGCAGATGGCCTTTTGTCATCTTAATGTACAATACTAAATCTGCACCGAGGGAAAGTTGAGCGGTTCTGGTAGAATCTTGCACACTAATATGTGTGGATAAGGCCATCAGCCACCAATAGCCCTGTTGCTATAGTAACAGTAAAACTTGAAGATCAGTGTTGCGGTTGGGTCCAGGTCCAAAAGAAAGCACATGGATTGAGACTACAAGAACATCAACCCATAACAGGGCTTGGCCAGCGATTGTATTCATTCTAAGGCCAACCTTAAAAACAGGTTCCCTGGTGGGCAGCAATTTCCATCCCACAGGGAAGCCTCAATGCATTGCTCAGATACTGGTAGAGCCCTACCCAGTGTCCCCCATCACTGGAGGACCCCCAGGAAGGTCCCTCCAGGCTTATTTGGGCCCCTCCCAGTGATTCCCAGTGGCTGGGAGCACTTGTTAAGGCCTGTGTCATGACCTCCACTCAACTGGGGAAACTCTCTGCAGTAAGGATAGATATTCTCAACACAAGAAACAACTGAGACCTTGCCTTCAGCATCCCTAAGGGATTATAGGAAAATGACAGAACAAAGGAGCAAAATGCAATCTCAAACCTCCAACCCATCCCAAGCAAGCTTAGGAGACATGGACATAGAAGAAAATGTAAGCCATACACCTGAAACTTCAGAAATGATAGCAACTGAAGTAAAGAAACAACTCCAGGAAGCTATAAAAGAACTTGGATCAGAAATAATCTCCCAGGTAATAGAAGAAATGATAAATGAAATGAAAGAAATGCTGAATACATCTAAATAAGACATCTAAAGTTAAAAATTAGAGGAAGAAGACATCTAAAGTTAAACACTAGAGGAACAATGCAAAAAGATGGAAACTTTCAATGAACAATATAAGAAGCAAACAGAATGAAGAAGCAGATTCAAAGAGATATACAGGAAATCAAAAATGCCACCAAAAGTTGGCAAAACTACCTCAATGGAAATGAATAAGACTTTCAGACATTGAAGACAAGATTGCAGCTAGGGGACAGGAAAGGAAAGATCTTTTAAAATTAACAAAGAATCAGGAAATAACAATTCAACAGCTGCAAGATGATGCAAAGAAAAACAACATAAGATTGATAGGTATAGATGAAAAAGAAGGTGACAACACAAATGACATCAAGAAGCTATTTATAGAAATAATAGCTAAGATAAAGATAAAGATAGAGATAAAGATAAAAAATAAGTGAAGCATATAGAACTCCAAATAACCATATCCAAAATAAAACTACACCCAGACATATAATAATCACCATCCCAGAAATCCAACATAAGAACAGCATACTAAAAGCTGTTAGAGAGAAAAGACAGATTTTCCTATAAAGGAAAACCTATCAGAATCACAGCAGACTTCACAACACAAACAATGAAGTCAAGAAGAGCATAGAGTGAAGTATTTCAGAACCTAAAAGAAAATGACTTCCATCTAAGATTGATGTACCCTGCAAAACTGTCCTTCAGAATGAATGGAGAAATAAGATATTTCCGTGACAAAGAACAGCTGAAGAACTTCATGACCACCAAATCAACCCTGAAAAGAATACTGAAGCACATTCTAGATAGACATAGGAAAAAATCACTAAACAAGGCAAACAATTAAACAGAGGGGAAAGGTAAAGAATCAACAGCAGAAACATAATGTCAAAAATAAAGTAATATATATCAGTTATAACTATTAAGGTAAATGGCTTAAATTCACCAATTAAAAGAAACAGACTGGTGGAATGGATCAAGAAACAACTTCTGACCATATGATGTATTGATGTATACAAGAAACCCATCTAACCCAAAAGGAAACTCATAGACTGAAAGTCAAAGTATGGAAATACTTAACACAACAGGAACAAAACAAAACAACAACAACAGCAAAAAAAAAAAAAAAAAACAGGGGTAGCTATTCAGTTTTCAGTATTGTGAACTTCAAACCAAGAATGATCAAAAGAGATAAGGAAAGTCACCACATACTAGTTAGGGGAAAACTTCAAGAGGAAGAGGTAACAATCTTAAATATATATGAACCAAAATCGGGAGCACCCAGCTATACAAAACAAATATTAACAGAAATGAAAAATCAAATAAGCAATAACACAATTATAACAGGAGACTTTAACACCTCATTGACACAAAGAGACAGATCAATTAGACAGAAAATCAGCAAAGACATAACAGAACTGAATCACACCTGTGATCAAATGGGCTTAGTGGAAGTGGACAGTGTGTGTCACCCAACATCAGAATATATATTCTTCTCAACTGCACATGGAAAATTCTCTAAAATACACTATATCCTAGGCCACAGAAGATGCTTAAGTAAATGCAAAAGAATTGAAATTATCCTATGCATGTTATTGAATCATAGCACCATGAAACTAGAAATTAATAACAAAAGAAACTGCAAAAACCCCCAAAATACATGGAAATTGAATAATACACTCTTGAGAAATCGGTGGGTCACAGAGGAAATTAAATAAGAAATTAAACAATAGTTAAAAGCAAATGAAAATATAAATACAACTTACTAGAACTTGTTGGATGCAATGAAAGCATCCCTCAGAGGAAAATTTACTGTGGTGAATTCCCATGTCAAGAAAACAGAATGGACACAAGTAAACAACATGATGCTACACCTCAATCATCTAGAAAAAGTAGATCAAGTCAAGCCTAAAGCCAAAAGAAGGGAGGAAATTATAAAGATCAGAGCACAAATCAATGCAATACAGACTAAGAAAATGATACAAAGAATCAATGAGTCACAGAATTGGTTCTTTGAAATAATAAATAAAATTAATAAGCCCCTAGTCAACCTTATTTAAGGAAGGAAAGAAAAAAACACAAATTCATGCAATAAGGAATGAAAAGTGTGAAATCACTACAAACCTTGTGGAAATATAGAAGTTCATCAATACCTACTCTCATAGGTTTGATAGTACAGAAGAAATGGACAGAGTCCTAGAAACATGAATTATCAAATCTGGATCAAGAAGATGTAAAACTGCTGAACAACCTAATTTCAATTAATGAAATTGAAAATGTAATTAAATCTTTACCAACAAAGAAAATCCCAGGCCCAGACAGATTCACTGTGGAATTCTGCAAGAAATTCAAACAAGACAATGCTGACACTCCTCAAACTCTTCAATGAAATTTAAAGGGAAAAAATTCTCCCTAACTCATTCCTGGAAGCAAATATTACTCTGATATCAAAACCAGAGAAAGACCCAACCAAAAAGGAGAATTACAGGCCAATGTCCCTAATGAACATAGATGCAAAAATTCTCAATAAAGTATTAGCAAACAGAATGCAGCAAATCATCAAGAAGATTATACATCACGACCAAGTGGGACTGATCCCAGGAATGCAGGGATGGTTCAGCATAGGCAAATCAATAAGTGTAATCCACCATATCAATAGGGCCAAAAATAAAAATCATGTGATCATTTCTATAGATGCAAAAAAAGTATTTGATAAGGCCCAACACTGATTCATGATAAGAACCCTATAGAATATCAGAATAAATGGTCTTTATCTCAATATGACAAAAGCCATCTATGACAAACCAATAGCCAGCATCATATGAAATGGCCAAAAACTGAAAGCTTTTACTCTAAAATCAGGAACAAGACAAGGATGTCCATTATCACCACTCCTATTCAATACAGTGCTGGAAATACTAGCCAGATTAATTAGACAAGAGAGAGAAATAAAAGGAGTAAGGATAGGAAACGAAGTTAAATTATTGTTATTTGCAGATAACATGATATTCTACATAGAAGTTTCCTAAAACTCCATTGAAAGACTCCTAGTTATAATAACTAAATTCAGTAATGTAGTTGGATACGAAGTCAACACTCAAAAATCAATAGCATTCCTATACACTAACAAACAAACTCACTAAGAGAGAAATAAGAGAAGCCACACCCTTTACAACAGCATCCAACAAAATGAAATACTTAGGAATCAATCTAACAAAAGAGGTAAAAGATCTATTTAGCTAAAATTATAATACCCTGAAAAAGAAATTGGAGAGGAACTCAAAAAATGGAAAGACATTCCTTATCTTTGATAAAGTGGCTAAACACGTTCACTGGAAGACAGATAGTCTCTTCAATAAGTGGTGCTGGAAAAATTGGCTCTCCATATGCCAAAAACTAAAATTAGACCCATGCCTATCACCATGTACTAAGCTAAAGTCAAAATGGATCAAAGATATAAATATTAAAACAGAAACATTGAATCTGCTGGAAGACAAAGTAGGTAGAAATCTTGAAGACATAGGAGTCATCAGAGAGCTCATGCACAAAAATCCAACCACATGGGAAATACTTCCCAGAATCAGTAACTGGGACCTCATCTTATTAAAAAGTTTTTACATGTCAAAAGAAATCGCCAACAGAGTAAAAAGTAAACCCATGAATTTTGAAAAAATCTTAGTCAACTGTCCCTCAGACAAAGAGACAGTTCTGTCTAGAATATATAAAGAATTAAAAAACATCAGACCTCCGAAATTCAAAGACCCAATCCAAAACTGGGCATCTGAGATGAATACCCAGTTCTCAGAAGAAGAAACACAAATGGCAAATAAATACATGAAAAAATGTTCAGCACCACTGGTTATTAGAGAAATGCAAATTAAAACCATACTGAGATTCCATCTCACTCCAGAAAAAATGACCAAGACCAAGAAAACTAACAACAGAAAATGCTGGAGAGGCTGCAGGGGAAAAGGAACTCTTCTGCACTGTTGGTGGGAATGTAGACTGGTGCAACCACTGTGGAGGTTAGTCTGGAGATTCCTCAAAAAGCTGGGATTGGAAGTCCTATTTGACCCAGCTACTCCACTTCTGGGCATATTCCAAGAAGAACTGAAAATATCATACCACAGTAATATATGTGCACCCATATTTATAGCAGCACAGTTTGTAATAGCCAGATCTTGGAAACAACCTAAATGCCCATCAACTGAGGAATGAATAAAAAATATTTGGTACTTTTATACAATGGAGTAGTACTCAGCTCTAAAGAATGATCACACTGAGATATTTGTAAGCAAATAGATGCAACTTGAGACCATACTCATAAGTGAAATAAATCAAACTCACATGTGTAAATACCATATTGTCTCCTTACCATAAGTAATGGTAAGAGTACATAAGATACAAAATCTTCAATAAATACAGTGAAAGGGTAAGAATCTACTCAAGGCAGAAAAATATAATACCTCAGGGAAAAGGAGAAAAAAAGGAAGGCAAAAGAAAAAATATCTAAATTTGTATAAACACACTTAGGATACCTAAGATGATTGTGCTATAAATTCTATTACTTCTTGGAACAAAACAGTTAACATTCATAGGATTGGAATAATTTTGAATGTTTCTGTCTGGTGATCTGAGGAACTCTTTTGAAGATCACTATGTAAAATAACCACCTTAGTTTTGTTCCTACCACCTTGTTTTGAAGGCCTACATCATCATTGTTTTGGGATCTTTGCTACTGTTACTTATTTTTCTTCCTTGTTTCTTGATTTCTAGTAATTTGTTTTGTTTTGTTTTGTTTTGTTTTGTTTTTCCTTCTAATGCAAATAGGACAGTTGTAATGTAGAAGTTTATATGTGCCTAGAACTTCTTCTAAACAGTTTACAAGAGTCTATTATATTATGTGTGATAAAATGAATAGCTACTTTGAAGAAAAAGAGACATTATGGTAACCATTGCTGATTCTGTAGCGGCATGCTGTGAAATCCAGTAATGCTATTATTCTTTGTTCAGAACAGTTTTAATCAGTTTTGTATTGTTTAATTTCAACATACATGAAGGTATGGACAGCTATTTTGAAGAGAACAAGAGACATTACTGTAGCCATTGTTGGTTTTCCTATTGTCTGTTGTGAAGGCCTGTAATGCCTTCATTACTATGTTTTGATACTATTTGATACAGTTTTATACTATTTTGTTTCATATGAATTCAATTTGTGTGAAGCTATGGACAACTATTTAGAAGAAAACAAGAGACAATATGGTAGCCACTATTGATCTCCTGTAGTCTTGCTTTGAAATCTGTGTCACTTACATTGTTTTCTTCTGATCTGCTTTGTTCTGTTTTGTTCTGTTTTGTTTTACTCTCTTTGAAATACAAAACTACAGATGCCCTGCCCCCAGAAAGTACCCCTACTAATGCAGGAAAGGAAATACAGCTTGGGCACCAAGTAAGAGGCTGAAGCTAGCCTCTTACTTCAGATGGTCACCATCTGTGGCCGTCTCCTGTGCTGACCAGTACAATTTGAACCTCCCCAGGCTGCTTCCCATCCCCTTCTCCATGTCCCACCTCTGCACACACACACACTATTCAAAATGAGGTTCTGTGCACTTCCTCTGTCTAGTGTCCCTTGCATTCCTGGAGGTCTCTGCCAACCTTGCAGGAGGCCCTTCCCCAAGGCACAAGAAAGGTGGTAGCAACAGGTGACCAGCCCTGTCGGCAACCTGTGATTGGCTAGAGAATGCTCTGCCCTCTGAAACTGGCCCCTTCCAGGGAGATTCATGTTCCTTCTCTCCACTGATATCCACTTGTCCCTTCCTAAACCTGACACTGTTTATCTCTGAGAAGAACAAACCTCTCCTCTGCATCTTTATTACCCTTGTACCACCTGACTCTTCCAAATCCCATTCTCCCTTGGGTTTATCCAGAACCTACACCCATGCTGTTGACCTTGCCCTTGTTAGCAGGCCCATCTCTCATTGATGAGGTGGCCTATATTCATGATTTCCAGAATCTAGACCCTAACAGAGGCTGAGTTGTTCATGACCTTCTTTTCCATAAACCTCTTCCTTAACGTGTCTCCTCTTCGATTCACTACCACATGCGCTTTGGTGGACTGCTCAGGAGCAGTGTGTGTGCTTTGTGTGTCAGTGTGCATGCATTTAGTGTGCTCATACACATGTGTGAGTCAGTCTTCATGTATGTGGGTAGATGTGTGGCATGCATGCATAACATGTATGAGAATGTGTGGTATGTATGGCCTGTGTGGTATGTCTGTGTGATACATGAGTATTAGCTACTTTTTTGTTCCTGGGACAATTTACTCGATCTGCACCATTTTAGGGAGGAGAGACTTATTCTAGCTCATGGTTTTATAGATTTCGGTCCATGGTCAGCCAGCTCCAGGGCAGAAATGTCGTGATGGAAGAGCATAACTAGGGAAAGCTGTTCAATTTACAGCATCTAAGAAGCCGAGCAAATGAGAAAGAGCCAAAGAGAGGAAAAACCAAGCACCAGCTGTAGTCTCCAAGATCCCATAAATCCATAACCACCATTAACAATCCATACATACTGAAAATAGGCTTCAGTAATCTCTGAGGCATCTCTAGCCAATCAGGTTAATTAGACTAACAATCACAAGTGTACCTCTTGTAACTTCACTTTATATCTCCTTCAACCAAACAGACACAATACCAAGGTCATAATTCCATTAACATGAAACCAGTAATGCACTAATTCTCTCCTCAAATTACCCAACAGTTGTAGCTTTGGTCAAAAGTCCAAGTCCAAAGTCTCCCCTGAGACTGAAGGAATACTCTCAACTATCAGGCCCTGTAAAAATCAGAAAGAAAGTTAAGTATTTCTAACATACATTGGGTTGGGTAAACATTCTCATTTCAAACAGGAGGCCTGGGTTGGAGGGGTAGAACAGAGTCAGACCAAAACGAGACCAGTGTTTGCCCGGCAGGACAAACACTGTGTCACATCCTGTAGCTCCGTATCTAGCATCTGGGGCATGGAGTGGTAAGCTTAGAGCCTTGAAGAGCTCGAGCAGTCTGCCTCTTTGGCCTTGCGGGCTGCGTCTCCTAAGACCTCCCTGTCAGATTGGCTCTGGCTGCTCCATGCAGCTTTCCTTGACAGACATTCCAATCCATAGCATCACCAATTTCCTGGGGTCTCTGCTGTAACTTCGTTTTCACTCCCATAGCTTTGTGCATCAGTCTTTCTGGGGTTTTTGCAGAAACTATGATACTGTCCCATATTTCCTAAAGTCTCAGTCCTTCTTTAGAGTCTGGGAGGAAGCCTGAATGACCCATAATGCTTACAGTCTGCATACTTGCAGAACCAGTTTCATGTGGGTGATGTCAAATCCTATTGCTAATAGGAGCAATAGGGAGTCCCCCTTAGGTGATGTCAGTAACAGCCCATGAATAGCTGGTTGGTTGATCATGAAGAAATAGTTTCTTAAGGGACCCTGAGTAAGCAGGGAACTATGGTGCTATTTTCTTCTAGCAAAGTTCTTTGAAAGAACTTTATGCTTTTACACCCTTGAGTCTGCAATAGGTGAAGTTTTTCTGATTCCTGAAAGCCCCTCAAGACATCTTTCTTATTAGTTTTTTTTAATCATGCTAATCTCTTCAAATGCCACACCTTCTTTGCCCAGCTGTATACTGTGCTTCTTTTTTTGCCAGAGCGTAAGTTTTTTAAAAAATCTTTTTGTTCTGTTATTGTCCCTCCTTATAAATCTGGATAGATATATCATGTAGCAACCATGTTACATACCAAATGTTCTGTCTTGAAATTTCTTCTGCCAGATTAAGCATCAGTATACCACCTTTAAACTCAGCCTCACACAAAGGTTTAGGCAGTGGACAAAATGTAGACAAGTTTCTGCCAGAATGTGGTACATATGACCTCTAGTTCAGTTCCCAGTAGAATCTTAATTTTATCTGAAACCTCATCAACAGTCTACCGTTCCACACTCCTATCAGCATCCTGGTGTTCCGAACACATTCCAGCAAGCTCTGCTTACAACCGTGTAGACTTTCTCTAGCCAACTCTCCAAACTTTCCCAGTCTCCTCATGCATACCAGTTCTGAAGATATCTCACCCACATGGTCAGCTATAATTACAGCCACAACCCCACTCTTGTATCAATTTTCCATATCAGTCATTTTTCTGCTTCTGGGGAAAAATACCTAACATACTCAACTTAAAGGAGGAAATACAAATTCAGGCTCACAGTTTCTGCAGTTTAACTTCTTGGTTGAGGGCTATCAAATAAAAACATCTCATGGTATTTATGAAGCAGAGAGCAGTGAAAAACCAGAGAAGAAGGAGCCAGAACCCAATTATGGCTTCCAAGATCTGCTCCCATAACCAAACTGGACACAGCCAGAAGTGTGCTTTACTCATATCCTAGGCATTTCTGAGGCCACTCAAGTTGACAGTCAAGGTTACCCACACAGTGTGAAAGCCTGGAGTGCGTGTAATATGTGTGTGAGTCTGAGAATGTATGGCATGTGTGTGGTCCATGTGTTTGCATGGCGTCGGTGTGTGGTATGTGGACATTTCCTCTGCTAGTCCGTCAAACTCTGGGACTCCTAGGGTGACTAGCTCCCTTTCTCATTCTCCCCATTTTCCCAAGAATCTCAACTCTTCTCATTGCTCTGGACATGCTGGTCCCTCCAACTCTTCACTGGGCCCTTCCTGAACCCTAGGCATGTGTGCACAAGGCTCCCAGCTACACCCTTCAGATGAGATACAGAATCACGGCAGACTTTGCACAAAAATGTGCTATCTCCATCCTCTACTAACCAGAGGTTACTGCATTCACCTCAGGAATGGAGACTGACTCCAAGAAGGATTTGACTCTCTTTCTAGTTCCCTTCTTTCCCAGTTATAATTTGCTACCCAGTAGTACACTTGTTCTTTGAAAATATACTGTTTTGACTTCATTTAAAATATTAAAGAGTAATTGTAAAACCTCTGAGCTGAAGAGACAGAAACTCTGTCTGATCCATCACATGGAGCTCTGCTTCCCAGCCCTGACAGACAGGAACTGTCTTTGTGGAACTCTCTTTGAGAGTTCAGAGAACAAACACTCTCTGAAGTCTTTGTTTTCCATAGTCCTGAAGTGTAGCAATGACAATATGCATAGAGAAGCTATAAAATTATGAGACTGAAATGCACAATTTCAAGTTTAAAATGTCATTCTGAATGAATTGTAACAGTGTTCTCTCCCTCTGATAGTCTGTCTTCAAGGGATTGGCTTAAACTTAATTTGCATTGATTCTTGAAAGTGATTCAACACTGATGTCTCTCTGAATCTCTTAGCTGCTGTTCTATCTTGGTCTTAGTCCTATAACTGATAAAGCATCTTTTTGGTGTTCTTACCCAGGGAAATAATATAAATTTAGGTATTAACAAATGCAGGAAGTGAATCAGTCATCACTAGAGGGAATGAAGTGTTTCAGAATGTGGGATCCTATGAAGTTAAACCTACTAGTTACCTGGTAACTGACAGTGGTCTTGAGAGCATTCATTCCATCAGTCCTGATGGCCTAATCACAAGGCTGACCTGCCACATCACTGGTTGCTTTACACCATATTATTTAGGAGCTCAGAGACCTAGCTATTGACCTAGGTCACCTGCCCCAGCAACACCTGTACTCAGGAAAATACAAGAGGCAACCTCTTTGAGTCTGTGTGTCTAAAAGAGTTACCAATTTTGAATTGAGATACCACTGTATCCATGCTTATAATCAATATTGACCCAAAATTTTCCTCCCCAAAGACACACTCCATAATATACAGGAAAGACTCCCCCATGATTAAACATCTTTGCAGAATTGAAATCATTTCATGAAATCTATGAGACTACATGACAGCTAAGATCCTGCATAATGTATCTTGATACACACATCTTAGGTCTTAAACGTATATATTAAAAGTTAAAGTCTATAGTGCTTAATGAAACAATGCAGTGTATAACCCATATTCATTGCTATAATATTCAAAATTAATATTGACTCAGACTTCATTTAACTTGAACCAGCTGTCAGCCTGCACATCTTTCTTTTATTTTTTTATATTTCAATACATCCTAAAATAATTGTAAATGCTTCCACTCAAACTTTTTCTTTGCATACATAACATAATTAATTGCCCTTGTCATGTTTTGTTCCTCAGTGATCACAAATTACATTAAATTCAAATTTAACTCAGTGGAAAAGGATGTTAATTTTTCCAAATCCCATTAGTACAGAATGGAAACACTTGTGTGGGATTATTTCAAGATTTTATGATCAGCATCAAGGGATTTTATGGTTAGAGACTGACTTGGCAGAGATCTTCCTCATTGCTTTTCTTCGTTGATGTTTGGAGAGCTCCAGCTATGGGTAATGTTCATAAGAGAGTTAAACTCATCTCTCCGCTCTCAGAATTTAGGTATCGAAAGGACGACACACACAGGATTCCAGCTCACGTATCTTTTATTAATTTGACAGGACTATGGGTAGTTTTTATTGTGCAGCTACAAATGGAGAACTGATTCTCTGCTTGCTCCTACCTGCAGAATGTGTTTCTGTATATATGTTTGTACATATTTTTTTTAATTTTAGAAAAACTTACTTAAAAATAAGTTGAATATGCATCGCTACTTATTATTTAAAAACATTAAATGCATCTAAAACAATTCACTCACTCATTCATTGGCTCAAGAAACACCAGTTTAATGCCTGACAAGAAGCATTGGGAATATGCACGTGGGACTGGTTTCTAGCCTGTACTGAAGTGACATCTTTCGACTTGTGTCCACAGAGCAGCACATACTTGAGTGTGGATCTGATCGATACAGTTTTTAAACGCACTTCAGAGCATCTCCAAACCCAACCTCCTTTACTTGTTCCTTGGATAGGGACCCAATGAATGGAGAAACACATGTTGGAGCAAGAGAAAAATTTATTTGTCAAGCTAGCAAAACCAAGAAGATGGCAGGGAAGTGCCCTACGATGACCATTAACACTAAGCATGTTTCATCTCCTTTTATCCCTGCTCAGAGGTTGGTAGGTTAGAAACAGATTGATGATGGAGACTTTCAGGCGCCTCTCCTGTGGTCTGGAAGGGACACTGTGAATCCTGGTTGTTGGCACATTATCACAAGATCACGGTGCCCTGACACATTTTGAAAACAACTCAGCTGTCTGAATCTTGGTGCCATGAGTCCTGTTCCAGGCCCCTTCTGATGCCTGCGGGTCTAAATGAAGAGTCGCTATCTTCAGCAGAAGTGGCCTTCAAGTTTACAAAAAGTACTGGGACCAGTGTCACCATTGCGCCACAACGTGGCAGAGGTGTCATCACCAAGCCTTCCAGGATGTTAGCAATGAGTGAACTACCTGATCTCTAAAATTAGCAGTTTTCAAAGTCAACTGAAAACAAGTAACTAAAAGTAAGTGAGACTAAGGGGTTATCCAGGTTCCCCTTGGTTTCTTTTCAGATGTTCATGTTGATAATGATGGAGAAATTTGTCACCAAACTAAGGTGACACTCTGAAAACCCAGAAAGTCTTAAGGCCATTCCAGACCTAGACTTTCTTTATAGGATGGAAGACACATTTAAACTAAATGAAAGATAGTGATAACAACGTGCCAATTGTCCCCAGGATCTTGAAAGCTTGGGTCACTTGCTGTCACCTATAAAGCAATGGTTTCACCAATGTGGGTGTGGGTAGAAATGGATTTAGTGGCATGGCCATTCCTGACCAGTTAGAGAACAAGCAAGGCAGCTTTCACTCTTCTTTGTCCACTGTCTGGGAAGGATTCCAAGAATGAGCCATTCATTGAACCCTGAGATCTCCACATGGTCAGTGCTACTTCCTGTGGGAACTCAGCTTCCTAAGCTGCACGCAGAACACCTGGTGCCTCAGCTCTGACACAGACACCTGGGGATACCAGAGGGCCATGGGACAGCCTCAAGCTTACCCCCAAGGCCTCTACCCATCAGAGGAGCTGGAATGACAGAGGCCCAGAGCTCAAGAGACCATGGACCAAGGCTTGACATTTTCCCAACAGGGACCAGGACAAGGCCACTTGAAATCCAAGAGTAAGTTCTAAAATACTTGTTTCCTAACTCACCTTGACATCTGAGGTGCATAAATGAGAAATATGTGGCACAAGTGTGTCGGGACCTGTTGCAGACACAGAGTATGTAGCCTGGTTCAAGACCCTAGCACCATGATATACTACCATGGCATGGAATGAGACCACGTGAGTGACGTATCCGACAATGGTCAGGTAGCAGGTGCTGGCTCGTCCTTATGAGCGCAGTTTACACAGAACTAATACTAGTTAGCATTCCTGCTTGCGTGTATTGGGCAGACGGTGTTTTGCATTGCTATCACACCAAGGTCAAGGGAGCAGTACAGGGGCCTGGCAGGGAGATGCCACATTGTGCTCTCCTAGCAATTCTTGCCTAGCAAAGGACTATCAGGACTATGCACTGCCTGGTAGCAAGAAATGGAAGAGCATAGTATGGTCATGATGCAGCAGGCAGGGTGCTACCAACAGGAGGAGAGGAGAGAGAATCAGAGGAAAGGAGCTGGATCATGGGATTAAAATCCACAGTCCATCATGCTGGAGGCCCAGGGAAGAGCAGATGCTTCAGCAGGAACCCAGAGGCCTTCTAAGGCAGAAGTCTCTCTGGGTCAGAGGATCTCGGTCTTTTTCGCTGAAGGCCTTCAGCTGACCGATGAAGCCCAGCCACACGGGAGAGGGTTATCTTAGTCTGTTCACTGAAATGTTCATTTATCTAAGTAATTAAAGCTGTCCTGACAGCATCTCCACTGGGGTTTGATCATTACCAGGGCCTGTGAGATGAGCCCGCACAGATCACACCCACATGACCGTGCACCCCAGCAAGGCTGTGCCCGGGGGGCTCTCCGGGCCCATGGCTGCTGTGTGTGCACCTCATGCTGCCGTGGAGGCAGGGACAGAGCTGTCTGTGCTACAGGAACCAGGGAGCATATGGCGCTGTCCTCCTCCATCTTCACAACAGGGACGACTCTTAGAACAGGTCTCCGGTGAGAAAGAGTCACTTTGGACAATTCAGTGAGTGGCCAGGGAGGCAGCGAAGTGGGGACAGAAGGGAGGGCTTGTCCCTGTCCCATGGCATCTCCAGGTGCAGTGGCAGGTGCTAAGAGCAGCTGGACTGTCCAAACACAGGCTGACCATCTTCACAGATGTACCGAGGTGCATTTTCTAGCTGCCCCAATGTAGGGGACTCTACGGGAGCTTTCTGGGGGTCTCTGTTTAAAGTCACCACACAGTGGCCCTGAAGCAAGGCCAGCAGATCACTGTAGCTGCTGGTTTCAAAGAGGAGCCTAAAGAGAATTCTTTCTGTGGTCTGTTGGCCATTTCAGAACTTTGGAAATGGAATGGTCAATTCATCAGAAAGAAATAGCAGGTGAGTATGGCGGACTTTGGGGGGCCTGCAGGAGAGAGATCCTGGCGCATCAGGACCTGCACTGTTCGGTTGACTTGGGGTGCCGGGAGAACAAGGAACTCTTCCCGTCTCTGGGGGGCGACTGTGATCCTGCCTGCATGTGGGCTGAGAATCAGACATCTCATGTCATCCTGTCCCTCGGCCTGTGTCCCCCCTCCCCCTCCCCTCTGCCTGGCAAGTGGGAGCCAGTGAACTACACATCCTGTGAAAAGATTGGCTATGTTATTTAGTATGAGCTCCCCATATGCAAAGACATGGACAACCATTTGGAAGAAAACAAGAGACAATATGACAGATAGTGAAGATCTCTGGTTGTCTAGCTTTGAAATGTATGCTTTCTTATGTCCTGTTCTGTTTGTTTTTTGTGTGTTTAATTTTACTCCCTTTTAAAATAAAAAATAGTAATAAAAAATAAAAAATAAAGTCACCACACAAAGCCTGTCCTTGAACGCCATGAACCCCACCAGTACCCCAAGGTTCACAACCCTTCTGGAGAGGCTGGAGGTTGTCCACTGTGACTAAGACAGAACCAGGCTATGGGGGGAGTCAGCAAGCAGAGGAAAGACAACACCTTGCCCTGATCCTGGGACCAGCCTGTGGGGGGTTAGGGAGCCATGGTTGCGGTATAGAGACCTCATACATGCCCCTTCCCATCTCCCGGGGAACCTCAGAGAGGCAGCAGGAGCAAGGGGACAGGGGTCTGGTGTAGAATGACGAAAGTCTGGGTCAGCTGTGCTCCACCTCAAACTCCCAGCTCCTCCAGGCAGGAGGCTGGCCCTTGGTGTCCAGAGGACTTGGGGTCTCTGTCAACCCAAGACAGTAGCTGAGCATCCTGCCCACAGTGACCACTGTGAGTGCACAGCAGCCCGGCCGCTTGGCGCCTGTGTCACAGCATGCAATGACCACGCTGTGGCTGCCCGCACTTGGGAGTGGGATCATCCCCATCCTCCTCCTCAGCCCAGGGCTATGTTTGCAGACACGGGTACCACCAGACTCCCTGGGAAGGGTCTTTGTCCTTCCTTGCAAGCTGGTAAAAAATGCTCCAGTTGAGTGTAGGCTAAGTCCTTCGCAGGTAGCCAGAGACCTAAAAGATGGAGAACCTGGTTGGCCCTGCAGGTCCCAGAAACCAGGCGTGTGACATCCACCAATGCCCTGCTTCCTGCTCTGGTCACTCAGTGCCTCTGTGTTGTATGAAGAAATGGCTGTAAGCATTTTAATTAATAATAAATCAAAATTAGGGGGTCTGGTGACCTCCACTTTTCTAAGCAGTTTTTCTTAAGGATTTAAGGGATAGCGAGGGGAATGTGGTTTCTCAGCTATTCTTATTTATGCTGAGAGAGTTTTCCCAGGGACAGAAAGGCTGGCAGTGGACACAGCACACGTAGAGTGTTGAAAACAGACAAAAACTTTCAAAGCAGACCGCTTTTAAAGCAGGATTATTTTTCTCAAATTGTTCTCTGATATCTTTTAACATGCAATTCATTTTGAAGTTGTGAAGCAGGCCATGCAGATTGCCAGAGATACACACCAGGAAGGTCCTTAACACAGAGACAGTATTCATGTCTTTTAATATGTAAAGACACAAGGAAAGCAAGTTGCATGTAGCCATTCTGCAAATAAAAGTAATGATGTAATTAAATGTGTCTCTGTGTAGATACATGTGTGTAGATATCTGTAGCTTGTGCGTATCAGTATAAATATAATACTTTGTCACTTGAATCCTTCTGGATGATTGGGTGGACACCGTGCAGATGTCACAGAGGCCCATCATTCTTCAGGGTGGAGAGCCTGGAGCCTAAGACTCAGGGGCCCTGGACTTGGGATTGTGAGCCACATGCCAAGACCTTGGATGGGACCTGTGCACTGTCCCTTCCAAGTTCCCACCCACGAGGTCACCTCCCATCAGGTAGACAGCCCTGCTCTCCACCAGGGCCTCTGAGGGATAGGGAAAAAATTATCAAGACAAGCACTTTCTCCTGTAACATCTTTGCTGCTGGTCTTTGTCCTTAATGTTTCTCACTTCCAGAACTTTCCTTTTCTGAGCTTATCTGTCAGGGCTGCTGAGAGTAGGTAGTGGCGTGTGGCAAATCTGACTCCAGCCACAGTGCTATGTTAGCAAAGCGCTGAACTTTTATTTTTTTTTTTTAACCAAGTGTTCCCTGGCCTCTCCTAGCAAGTGTCCCACATGGAGGACTGCCCCTTGTCCCCTGCCACAGGCTGCTAACCACCTACCTCATCAGCAGGCCTTCAATCTTAGAGCTGTCACCACCCACACTCACTGGTCTGCCTCCAGCCAGACCCACAGTGGCCATCTACAACATCCCCACACCACCTCTGATGGGCAGGGATGGTGAGGGGCCCCCACAGAAACCCTAAAATCACCGCTGCCACCTTGGTCTTTGTTGCATAAATAAACTTCGGCATGTGGAAACAATTTTATAACATTAAGAAATACTAAAAATTACACTTCAAAAAAATGAGGTATGCACTTTGGAATCTTATGAAATTTGACAGACTAGGCCTTACCCACAGGGCTCCAGTCAGAAAGAAAAGATACTACATGAGCAGGAGCATATTCATTTTATGCAATTTCAACTACAGCCTGCAGGTATAGAGACACTCCAAAAAAGGAGACGCTTTCTTACCTGAGTTGTCTTAACAAATCCTAGGGGCTATGGATGGCCACTCAAACTGATCAAAAAACCAAAGTTAATGGTCCCATGGTTTTTCTCTTCTGGTTCTCCCTGGTGTCTTCCTTGAGAAGAGGCAGCTAAGGAGCACACACACTGCCATCCGTCCTGGCCGATACACACCTGTGAGGTCAGAGCACCCCGACATCCAGGGTACCCCTTCCCTCAGCCCTGAGCTACAGGTGCACAGAGGAAGATGCTCCTGTGACTGCAGACAAAGCTGAGCTTTGGCACTGCAGGCTTCTCCAGGTCTCTGAACGTAAACACAGATGGGCACACCTCACATGCAGGCTTCCCTCCATGTGACAACTTCCTGGAACAGTATCGTCCAAATATTTTCGGAAAATACACTGTAGACAATCTCTGATGCATTGGGAAGGAGAGAGGGTGATCACAACAACAGGGCAGGGATGGGACTGAGGACCAAAATGCTCCTTATGCACCTTAAACACAATCCAATTGAAGAAGGGAGAGACTCACACACCTGTGATGCACAGAGTGAAATCCTTGGATTGTGTTGAATTCACATTTTATTTTAACAAAAGCAGCTATGTAAGAGATGCACAAACATTCATATATATATATGAATGACATATATATATGAATGACATATGACATATATATATATGTCATCAGTGTATATCAATTTACACAATATCAGGTTTCTTTGTGATATTTTCTTACATGCCTACAGCATTTTGATGACATGCACTGCACCTGTGACTTTCCCTTCCTCTTGTCTAATAATCTCTTGCCGTGAAGCAGAGACTTGGTGAGGAGGACCCGGACTTCTGCCTCCTGTGGTACTAGAGGCCTTGCTGCGGGATGGGACTGACACTGTGGAGAAGCAAGGCGTCTGGCCACACAGTTAGTCAGTCAAACATGGATGTGCAAGGAGACAGGTACATCTCACAGTGGGCTGGAGAAGCCCTTCTGGGGCAGCTTTCCAAATGCTCCAACCCTCAGTTGCCCATTTGAGAGTGAGAGTCTTAGAGTAAGAATGTTTCTCATTTCAGTCCCGCAGCTTTTAGGATATGAGTAGAGAGGCCTCAAAGGGACAAAGAGCTTGTAAGAAGAGAAGCAACCACTCTCTAACTCTGCAATGATGGGAGAACATGTCCATTTCTACCTCCAAGACCAGAATATGCTTGTTCGGCTACCATCTCCATGACAGTGGGCTTGGATTTTTCTGCCACATGAAGAGGCTTGGACTAGAAACCTGCAAAGACTTTCTCAGAGTGCTGAGATTCTCTGACAATTCAAAGAAAAAAAAATGAGAAAGAGAAGACAGTAGTGTCCCTCAGGCTCAGGTGACCACGCTGACTGGCAGCTCTGTCCAGGTGGCCAGAACCCAACTCAACAGGGGCTCAGCACAGAGACAAAGAAGCCAAGATGTGAGTTTTATTTGCTAAAACAGGGTGCCTCTGTGGTTTCTGATTGCCCCCCTCGTGAAAGTCCCACAGCCTTCTCCAAGAAAGGGTGATCACTCTTCCCACTGGGAGGGGAGATGGGCAGAGCTGGCCACACGCACAGCGGCACAGCGCAGTGGGAGCAGCAGGGGTGTGGAGGAAAGGAGATAATGAGTGTCTTCAGAAACCTCCTGTTTAAATTCATTCTTGATTGATTGTTAAGGAGTAAAGGAAATATTCCATTGCCCACAGCTAAGAGCCAATCTGAGAGATTCATCTCCCCCTCATCTTTCATCTTAACTGTGTTCACAGATTTTAATAACTTGCAGATGATTCATTCAGTGCAACAGTGTGGGGTCATCTAGTGTAAAGTTTAGAATAAAGGAAGGGTGAAATGGGAACAGTGGTGATGATCACAACTTGGCAGAGGGAGAGCGAAAGAGAGACACATGGAGACACACACACAAAGCGTAACTGATACGCAGAGATAGAATAGGCAATATCATCATATTACCTTCAATTTTTACCAGTGAAGGCTGAAAAATAAAAAACAACAAAGAAACAGTAAAAAGGTATAGTAGATAGAAATTATAAACATTGTACATATTAATTCAACCATATCAAGTAACATTTTAAATATTGATGGTCAAAATATAGGCATTAAAAGACGTTTCTGGAGGGAGTAGTAATAACAGTAATGACTCAATTATATATTTTCTATAAGAAATCCACTTTAAATATAGAGACACACACAGATTACAGGTGAAGGAGTGGGAAAAAGACATGCCATGCTGACATTTCTTGGGGAGTAGGGTGGGTGTATGAATTTCAGTTCTAGGGACTTCAGGACAAGTGACACAAGAAAAAGAGGAGCACCACATAGCACAGGGGGAAGGGACACAGCTAGTTTTACATAGTGGCTCTTGAGTTCTAGCAGTCTTCAAAAAGTCAGTCATGTGAGCTGGGAAATGCTGAATGAAAGGAAATGCATTTTCTAAAGAAACCCAAAGGAGAACTTCCAAATTCCTCTAGAATAACTATTTATAACAAGGGTCCTGCTGCCTTTCTACTTACTTTGCAAGAGGAGGTGAGAGAGCGCTCTTCCCTCTCTGGCGCATGGCCCCTTGTTAGCACTAGGCGTCCCCAGGCCCGGAAGCCAGGACACAGAGAAGACTCCAAGGAGGGGCAACCAAGCAGACTGGGTGAGAGCAGGTGTAGGGGAGGTTCTGAGGTCCAGATTCCTCCTTATTTACCAACACCTACTGTGGTTCTTTGGTGTCCTCTTCCCTGGCACCTTCTATGCGTCAGCAATGTGCTATATCCCACCAGGGACACACAGTCCTGGGAGCTGTCACAGCCCAGGACGCAGCATACCCTGCTCCTGACATTGCTGACATCAGCACAGACCACATCCAGATGTGCTAGGGACTCAACCGCCTCCGTAGGGACTGGAATCATTCACTGCGTTTGTATCTTCAAAGGCGTCCGCACGTCTAAATCTGCCCCATCTTTCGTTGTATGGAGAAGGCTCTCCAGCGCCGTGTGTCTGTCCTCACAGGGAAATTACAGCCAGGTGGCAGCATTTAGTGGCCCAGGTTGCAGAGTCAGTGGAATCAATGACCCTCCAGGTGCATGGGACCTGGGACCTTTCAAGGGCTGCTAACCCAAGAGCATGTGTCCCACAGCTGCAGATGGCCCAGCTCTGGACTGCCGCCCTCTGTGCAATGTTCTGGTTCTATACGCTGTAGCTGCTAAAGACCCTGAAAGTGGGGTACAGCACAGTGTGAGCAGGATGCCCAGCCCTGGAAGGGGTCCAGGCAGTCACAGCAGACCGCTTCTCAACAGTAGCTGTGAGAGTTCTGAGTTACACAGCACCATGGACCCCAAGAGATGTCAGCATCCCCCACGTGGGTGGTGGCAGGAGCCTCTCTGCTTGGTTGTAAGTTCATTTTAGGGCCAAGTAAGGCAGCGCTATATTACTCGGCAGCCATTTGCAGCGCACCGTAGGGAGACACTGCGGGACAGTCTTAGATTATATGAAAGGCAGTAAGGAGATTGGAAGCTAATTTTCTGCTTTTCATAAATGCTGGGGCTCTCCTGGTGTTGTCTACAAGCCTGCTTCCTAGACAGAAGAGCTCACACTACGCAGAGCAATAGAGATCCCTGTTTATCTCCAACACACGGCAAGGCATTTGATTTTCTTTTCCACAATCGAGAAAAATTAACAGAAAATGAGAAAGATGGACAAGAGGGACAGACAGACAGAGGAGCCTCAGGACCTCAATATTCAGTATTGAGGGCCTCAATTTCAATATTCAGGACCTCAATATTCAATATTCAATATTCAGGACCTCTCCAGCAGCCACCCAGGAATCACGTGCTTGACTACAACTTACCTATCTTGGAAATGATTCCCACTTTCACTTTTTAGGATTAACGCATTTCCTAAGTAATCATTCAGGAACAACTTAGGGTACTATGTTTTCCACTTTCAACATGAAAGTTAAGAAAAAAACCATGTAGGGATAAAGAAGACATTTTCCTTTTGCAGAACTATAGCAAAACAACAAATATACATTGAGGATTATTTTGGACAGAAACTGTTACAGAATCCAATGTCAAAAAAGTTTCAGAAATTCCTGAGCTGATTAGAGAAAGTTTTAGAACTCTTTGGTTCACATCTAAATATAGCAAAGTGTGCTGTGACCATTTACAAATGTCAATTTCAGTGTTTGTAAGTATGAATCTCGATTTATAATAAACGGGGATTGTGAGAAATATCTCAAATTGCTGGTTTACGTCAATTTCTGCCAATTCTTAGTGGTTGAGGGGTAACTCATTTGAATTATGGCATTTGAGCCAATTCAAGAGTTAGATAAATTTAGGAATGATGTAAACTTTTGGCATCAGCAAGAAAAAGTCACGCTAAACTCAACAGTGAAATGAGATTTAACCAAATGCATTACTAGCACATGTTTCAGATCCAGTGAGGGAGGAGGCCGGGGTCCTCACAGGGCTAAGCTCTCAGCTCTCAAGATTGGGGTACACACACACTAAAGGGGTCCCACAGCTCACCAGGAAGGGATGAGAGTATGCCAGGGTCTGCACCTCCTGCAACTCTTGAGGTGCTCTGGCAGTGCTGGACTTGCTTTGTTCTCTGCAGCCTACACTGCTTCCCCTGTGTGTCCCATCCTTTCACTGAAGGAATCTCAATTTTATCTCAGTTGCTATGCAACAACTTCGTTCATCTTCCTCGGATCTCCCCAAAACCCTCCCACATAGAAATCCTGGAGCTGTCTCTGCTTGAATGGAGCCTGTTTCCATGGGTGAAAACTCATGACATCAGGCAAGATGACGCATCATTTCATGCCTCGGTTTCCTGATCTGTGTATAAGATCAGTTTATTGTTTGGGGAAACATAAAAGCATAAGTTAAGTATATATGAATAATTTAGCACAATGGCTAGTGTTTGAAAGGCTGGATACCATCAAAATTTATTATTTTCATTGGGGGAGAGTAAAGATTGTTAGAGGGAATAGACGTGGTGGGGTGCAAGTGTCTTTATTTTCTCCTCACTAGGACAGAATACCTGGCACCTGCAGTTTAAAGAAAGAGGAGCTGATTTTGGCTCCCATTTCAGGCCATGGCTGGCTGGCTTCAAGGCAGAACAGCATGGCAGAGGGACCTGGGGAGAAGAGCTTCTCATGTCGTGGTGGGCAGGAAGCAGAGGATGAAAGGAGGGGCTGAGGGGGAGATAGACGCGGGCAGATCACACCCCTCCTGATCTGTGTCTTCCAACCAGACCCCAACTCCTAACAGTCAGGCAGGTGAAAGCCCCATTATCCAATCATCTTCCCCACACCCCGCCTCTGAGTCCATGGGGCACCTGGAGGATTCCTAGATATGACCCATAACCACAAGAGAGCTGGGACATCCTCCGGAACACTCAGCTGTCCTCGCTGGAGACCTGCAACAGGGGCACCCCGGAGCCTTCACCTGTCACCCAGCCCTTCGCTATACTCCTTCGCCCCGTTTCCTACCATTGGTGGGCAGATGGATGTGAAGGCTTCCTGCACTGATAGCTCCTTCTTGTGTCCTCAGCTGGGCTTGGAGCAGCCGGGGCTCCCACCCAGTGAGCAAAGCAGAGATCAGTGAGCACAGCTCACAGCCCAGTGCAGGGGACTGTGACTCACAACTCTTGACATTGACTGAGGCTGAAGTCAGTCTCTCTACCAAGCTGAGGGTCGCATGGCTTCTCGGTCATTCAAGAGCTGCTCTGAAGGGTACCTAAACTATCTCTGGTTACCTGAAGCTGCCTAGCAGTGAGCCCGCCGTCCCTTAGCCCCTCTAAGTGGACCTGTTCATTCGTGGCCTTGGCCATTTCCTGGTTGAGGTCCTGCACCAAGCCAGCTACTGAATCCTGCAATTCGCATGAGTGACCAAGTTGAAGGCCATGCTGTAATGGAAGAAATAGACGTAAATATATAATTAAGATAAGATCACTACTTTATATGAGAAAATGTATGCAAATTACTCTGAAACCAAGAGGCAACAATCGAGCCCATGGTGCTTGTATAGAAGGGCAGTTCATGCCAGGAACTCCCGAGGTGGGCATCTGTGGTTTCTGGAACCCTGTGGGCCGCAACCTTTCCACAGATCTGGACAGCACTGAGGGCTGAGAAGGAAAACCCAGAGGCAAGGTGGAAGGTGCTCTTGTGGTCTAAAACCTGAAACATTGGGAGGAAAACTTGCCAGTCGCACTGTGTGTGAGGCTTTTACAGTCTGGCAGGTTTGTGAGACAGGGAGAAGTAGAAATTCTCCCTCTGCATGCCTGGCACACCTATCTTGGCATGGTGTGATGTGCAAAATGGTGACCTACAGATTAAATTATCCAATATAGAGATTGCAGAATATGGACACATTGGGAAAAACAGCTCAGTAAGGGTTTATATTGATGATTTATGAGAAGACTGTAAAAATTGCTTGAAGAATAATTCCAGTGTCTAATAAGAAACTCTTCGGGCAAGGGATGGCAATTGCACACTCCAGCTTTAATCGTAAAATGTTCACATCGTGCTGTAATAATACTTTACTCATGTAAATGGGCAGGAGAAAAGCCCTCAAAGGAGCCAGTGGTTTTATACAGCAAACTGTTTCACAGGTGCTAACAGAAACAAGTCTGGGGTCCACTCAGGAGATTCACTTTACCATTTCCCAAAGCGTGAATCATGAATTCTGCATTTTGACAATCGTGTGATATAGAAGAAAAGGAAGGTGATCAATTCTAATAAAATTCATCTAATTTTTCCTCAATTCCCAAACGACTCTTTTTAGTTTTACACATACCACGATTCAATTTCACCAACTACAAGGACATAGATAAAAGATGAAAAAATCAGAGGACTTTGTCACAAAATTAGAATATACCCTTAACCCTGCTGTGCATCCATATTAAATAATGAACAATGACCTTCCACCAAATAGGAATACATCAGTTATTTTTGTTTTTCTCTCTTTCCTGCTCCTACCTTAAATATTGGATTTTGGAATAAATAATGTTAAATTTCACTTACAGGGCTGGGGATTTAGCTCAGTGGAGTAAGTGCCTGCCTGGCAAGTGTGAGGTCATGAGTTCGATCCCCAGTACCAAAAAAAAAGAAAAAAGAAAAAAAATATTTCATTTATAAAGAAGGGCTATTTTTTTGTTGCATTTAAGAGGGCAGAGAAGCAGCACACGTGTACCTTGTTTTTCTTTTTTAAAAATGTTGCCTCAGTGCATAAATTGAAAACAGTGAACTTTGGAAGCAGACACAGTTCACCATAGTATTATTACTGACAGCTACAGAAGTTTCCCAGGGAGATAAACACGTCAGTAGGGAGCTCGTATTCACCGTGGCCCTGCTCTGGAGGTTCGACTGACGTGTAGGTCGGGGGGTGCATGTGGGTCCTCCAGAGGGACAGGGACAGGGTGGTGCTGGGATGACGTGGCCTTCACTCCTCACACTTCAGATGGGGCAGAGCCAGATGCACCAGCAGTGGAGAGACTTGGATTATAGGTGCTCCATTGGCACCAACTGTCCTAGGCCTGAGGGACACGGGACACAGCTACTTAGCTGCAGCTGGCCTCTGTCCTTCCACCAGGCCTCCTGCTCCATGTCTGGTAGGGCCGGAACAATCTTGTGCATCGCAGGCTCCGCTTAGAGAGCACTGAGCCCAGATGTGTGGCTCAGATTTGTCTTCTCTGCAGGCAGTCCTGTTACTGTGGGCCTTCCCAGCACAAAAAGAGTTTCTAGAACATTCCCCAGCCACGTCCCCTTGTGTGTGGGCCTGTGACTTAAAGCTGAGGGGCCAGAGGTCAGTTCCAATGAGCAAGTTTCCTTTGGGCTGAAGGAGGTGGGCAAGGCATGGAGCCAAGAGACATTCTGCAGAAAATTCTCCCAGTTTCCACGCCCATAATTACAAGCAGGTTTCGCCCACGTTTCACCGAAGCAGAGGTCCTTGCCTGTCAAGAGCTCGGAGCCTGAGGAAACAGCATTGAGGAGGGAATGCATGGCGTGGGTGTATATATTCATACATAAAATCACAGTTGTGAAGGATAGAGCCCGTCAGAACCCCAGCGCCAACATGTGCTCGTTTGAAATGACAGTATAAATGCGCTTCTCTGTGCACAGTTTAAGGCTTGTATTTCTTAATTAGCACTGATAAAAATGTACATTACTCAGCTGTGGAAATTGAATTCTCTTCTGTTTCTCCTTAGAAGACAATATTGACAAAGGGAATGTGCTGTCCGTGCAGTAAATTAATCAAAAAATAGTACCAGGTTTGCACTGTTCATCTGAAGTATTTTAGAGTGAGTCGTTTGCTGAGGCTGCTTTGCACGCCCTACGCGAGTGCTGACTTTTATCATTACGTTTTAACCTTACTTCTGTGTGTCTTCCTGGATGAGGGCTCCCTAGGTTCAAGCCTGAGCCGACCCCTGGGTCTGGTTCCCCAGCAGGTGTTAAAGGGGCCGACGAGGCGCGTGGCTGTGCAGTAATTATGTGGATAAACAGAGGAGTTAGCAATTTTGAAGCACCCTGCATGGTAAATGTGACACGGAAGAATTACAAAGCCAAGACAAAAGAAACCCAGGGTGCACGTTTGCGCCTTTCAAAACGCGCCGGCGCCCCCTGGTGGCCTCTGGGGCTGGCGGCCGCAGCAGGTGCGCGCGGACCAAGAGGAAAGCCCTGTCTGGTCTGTGGAGGCGACGGCTGTGTGCGCCCTGCCCCTGCCTCGCCACCGGACCCTCCGGGCTGCGGCCGGACCCCAGCGGGGGTGGAGGAAGGGGTTCACGTGGCAGGGCGTTAGGGCTCGGAGTCCAGGGACAGGGACACCCACACACACACCCGCCAGGCCACTGTGACCCATGCGAGGTCCCCTGTCCGGAGCGCAGGGCCAGGGAAACACCTGCACCCGACCCTGGACCAGCGGGTTTGACCTCAGAGATCCGACTCTCCTCTGTCTCCAGGGAGTTGGGAGAGGTGACTAACCGCTCTGAATCCTCCTGTGTTCCTGTTTAATTCCCAAAACGTGCCTTTCCAAAGGACCGCACCAGTCAGGTGAGGCCTGTGCCTCTCCTCTTGACGCCTCTCCTCTGCCTCTCAGGACCAGGCCTTGCCTGTCCCCCGAGGGGCAGGACACCCAGAGCCGCGTGGCCCCTGTGTTTCCAGCTCCCCAGCCTCCAGGGACAAATATTTACTCCCTCAGCACCACTGTTACCAAACCAAAATAATAACCATGTGGATCGCTTCTGGATTCCCAGCTCCAGCGTGGGCTGTGAGTCACCACATCCAGGCCAAGGCCATTTGGGGACATGGGCAGTGGTGACCCCCCCCCCCAGCTCTTCCTCAGGTGACGGCAACTCCACCGCAGCCCAGGAACAAGGAGCCACTGATGACCACTGGTGGACCCTGTGCCCTGCCACTCCCCAGCCTGGGCTTCTCCTTATTCAACAGAGGTGAATAATGGCATATTTACGGCTTGTCTGTGGCCGGGGACACTGCTGTATTCACTCATGCTGACCAGTGGCTCACACAAGGATGCCCTTCACTCCGACTGCCTGGTTTTTCGCGCGAGGAGGTGGGAAGAGGTGGCTGGCTGTAAATAGAAAAATGCCCTCTGGAAACTATTATTTATGGCTGCTCAGGAGCTGACCCCTGGACGCTGTGCCCAAGGTGCCCGCCAGGAGGTGGCCCTGGAGGCTGCGGACAGAGGTGGGGACTCGGACAGTGGCCAAGGCACTCAGCCTTTCCATGTGACCTCACACTGGTCCTCCGCCTGCCTGACAAGATTTACAGCCCTCAGGCGTCCGCAGCCTGGCATGACCAAGATGCCTTGTCATTAACAGCGTGGCATGGCCCAGCGCAGGACTCCTGAGCAGCCTCCGGGACTTACAGCCCTGGAGCTGCGGTCTGTGTCTGTATCTAGTGGGAGATTATCTCGGGGGCTGTCAACAGTAAACGCGAAAGCAGCTTGTGACAGCACCAGTCCTGCTGCCACTCCAGCCCCGTCCTGAGCAGAGCAAGGCAGGTGACATGCTGGGGGTGGGTGGCTGTCTGGGGACTTTTGTGCTTTATTTTTCCTCTTTTCCTTCTATTTGTACTTTTTTTCCTCCTCTTTTTTTTAAGGTGGTTTAAAATGTGTGACCCATTACCAGCTGTTGACCAGAAAGTATAAATGTAAGAAGTGTACTAAAAATAGTGCTTCAGTGTTCTTCCTTTGTTCTTATTACTGAGGTTTGTTTTGTTTTGTTTTGTTTTGTTTTGTTTTGTTTTGTTTTTTAATGACCACCAACCTTCCTGACACCCTGCCAGTCTTCACTGTCCTGAAACGTGGCTGACTTAGTGTGTGGAGGAGGCCGTATGGTCAGTTAATATGTTTAAAGCCCTCTTTAGGACACCGTTTGAGAGCCTAAATGTGTAGTCTTTGGGTCTGATTAGATGGCCATAGATTCTTAAAACCCAGATCCAATAGCAAACCCACACGCTCACGGTTACTCCACGACTCCATCCAGAGGCCGCTCTGCGCAAACGTGAGGGGAGGTTCCCCGTACACAGGAAGCACCTACCCACCCACCGTGCTCCGCAGATGGAGTCCCATGTGCTTGGTTTTCCCTTCAAAAGCCACGATCTGGGCTCCCAGGGCAAAAAAGGCTTTTGCACGTGGAAGAACATGTTGGCCTCAGGTGCCCCAGTCCCCGTGGCCTGCTCTCAGCCCCTCTCAGCAAGGTATACAGACCTTCACACCTTCACACACAGTCCTGCTCAAGGCAGAGCCTCGGCCAGAGTCACACAGCCCTGGCTGCCAAGGTTGGCTCCTGGGTGGCTGCTGGGCTGAGGGAACCCCAGTGCACATCCCTGGGGGACACTGAGTGGGCGTGGGGTGTCTGCTTCTGCTCTGAGCTGTGCCATGGGAGGAAACCTCAGCTCGTGTCAGGGAAACGCACTGTAACTCTCGGCCATGAGGCTCAGGGCAGCTGTGTCTTCAGGGGGACGTGGAGAGTCTTTCAACCCTAAACACACTTGTCCAGGCAAGAATGATAGTGAGTGGGGAGCAAAATGAACTCCAGTTCTGCTGAACTACTCCCTTCTTTTCTAGAACTTCTGCCTGCAGATCTCTTCCTTTGCGGCTGGCTGTTTCATCCTAGTCTGTTTTGGAGATGTTCTCCCCTTGACGGGGCAGCAAATATTCAAAACTTCCCCTACTGAATGCACCACACTGGATTCTTCTCTGTAGCAACTGTTCATTTAGAAGAGATTTAAATATATTCACTAACCTTATTCATGGTATGATTCTCTGCCATGTGCACTATGGCTGGTCCTTATGCCCATTTAAGAATTACTGCCAGATTAAAGAAAAAAAATGAAATGTTTGCAAGTGTAATGCTAGTTTTTGAAAGCATAAAGTGAAAGATTTTTATAGGTGAATGGTTAAGCCCTTATTAATTTAAATCCCGGAGTAAATTGTTCCTTTTGGGGGGGCCAGTAAATTTGGCTTCAGCCTTCAAACATGTTAACAGATGCTGAAATGCTTGCAGGAGGGAAGAAACTACAGCTGTACACAGAGCCTGCCTGACGCACTCAGGCTGCAGCCGTGTCCCTACCCTGTCCACATGGGAGGTGAACAAAGGGATGTCCGCACCACTGTCCCACCACTTTGCAGCTGGAGTTGACTCAGACTCCCTCCTCTGCTTCTCCAGGTGGGTCCCATGTGGACCATGGATACAGAAGCCCTTTGGAGTGATGCTCTCTGTAGAGGGAGCAGGGCCCTCAGCAGCTCCGTGGCTGGAAAAGGCAGGGAATACTCCCAGGAGCCCCAAGGGGGGCGGGGTCCTGCTACTCCCAGGCTGTAAGTCCGTGACCTCCAGAACTGTCAGAAGAGGAGCCTGTGTGAGCTATGTGAGCGCTGTGGAGATCAGTGGCAGCAGGAATAGGCAACTGGTACAGTGGAACCCCAGGTTAGATACTGATGATAATCCCCCTCAGGACCAGCTAAGTACTGCGTCTATCCTGACCATCCCAGTTCTTGGTTTCGGATACCTTGCTTCCGATTTTTATTTGACTACAAACACAAGCTCTCTAAACACAGTGTCTATGCTCCTGCTCCAAAATTAGTAGCTATCTTCTTTCATGTCTAAAAAAAAAAAAAAAAAGGAAAGGAGTAAAAAAAAAAAAACTCTGAAAGAAATGCTGGAAATAATTAATTTCTATATTTGATTTCTGAGTTTTTCATGACTGGGCTTATTTCTGCACCCCAGAAATTGACTCTAGCTATTTAAAGATGTGTCAGATTCAGTGAAAAACCTAACTTCCAGAATCCAGGTTGGACTTTGTACATTTGATGCTGATTTCCCGAGGACCGTGCTGGTCTATTGCTTCTCCCCTGGGGATCGCAGCTGACTGTGTCTCCCAGCACCACTGCCGAAGCCACCCCACACGCATGGGCTGTCTCAGGAAACTTTCTCTGCACACCAACCGCACATGCAATGTTGTGCGTTGTGCTCCAGAGGTGTGTGGGGTTCCTGACAAGGTGCCAGCCACCCAGGCGCTCTGCAAATTCACAAGCTAGCAGGAAAAGCAAGACTGACAGACAGCGGGGAAATGAAACCAAGAGGAAGTCAGAATGGGAGTCCCATTGCAAGCACATTCAGGTGAGTCCCTGTGGGATGCGTCCCTGCCACAAGGCCCAGTCAACTCAGGAGGGAGGAAGCCGTGGGAAGTTGTAGCAGCCCACCTTGACAACCTTAAGGAGTCATGGAGGAACTCTGCAAACAATGAGCCCATAAGTGTTATAGATTATCCTTTTCCTTTCATTTTCAGAGTTCAGTGACATTTAAGTGGCTCCTTGGGTACAATCTCTAAAAGCACATTTCTCTGTTAACTGGCCATGGAAAGGTCTTCATCAAGGCATGATTCTCAGGGCCTGGCCTGGCCTTTCATCCAGTGCCAGCCTT
The DNA here is from genome assembly GCA_004027295.1 of Dolichotis patagonum. Classification (NCBI taxonomy): domain Eukaryota; kingdom Metazoa; phylum Chordata; class Mammalia; order Rodentia; family Caviidae; genus Dolichotis; species Dolichotis patagonum. The sequence goes on along the minus strand of PVJX010002123.1, from coordinate 65,775 downwards.
CCCCTCCCCTCCCCTGTCTGTACACCTACTGCAGAAGGAATGATGCTCACCGTGAAGTGCAGACAGCTCATCTGTGGGCCTCAGGGTGTCCCTGGCAGCCAGCAGCCCCAGGGACATGCCTTCCTGAATTGGCTTCCTTCCAGCTTGGTCTCACATGCCCCACGCAGCGGACAGGTGACTGAAAAGGTGTCATTGTTAGCAGAAGGACATCATAAGCACTGCCCTAAGCTCCCCTCATCCTGTGCTGTCTCTGGGTCCCCTGTCCCCGGCTCCCTAACATTGTGAAGTGGCCTTTGGACTTGTCCTCTTCATCCTTGGCGAGTAGATCAGACTGAGTCCCATGTGTGGCTCCAACTGATTTCAAGTCCGTGGCACCTGTAACTTGTAGCCATGATTGGACAGCACACATCTACCCTTCTTACAGGGTCCACTGGGACCCTCGGGTCAGACTGTAGGGTCTACAGGGAGGAGCGGCCCATACCATGGCCTGGGGCCAGTAGGTCAGGCCTAGTTTCTTCCTGGATCTAGAGATCGAAGAACAGTTCCATGAGGCAGAGTGGCCCAAAGCAGGGTCCAGTTATCTGAGCAACGTGTCACTGTGTGACACTGGGTAATTTCCCAAGTGGCTTTATGCCTCAGTTTCCTGCATGTGCCAATAGAAGTTTTCTTGAAGACTAATATAATACATGCATCAAGATACTGCTTGGACGTGGTAACTACCAATCTTCTTTTGTAACTTCCTTTGTAACTAGTACCAAGAGTTTTCTGAATGTCTGCTGTTCTCAGGACCTGACGGAAGTGGTGTGCCCGCCTCCCAGGTCCTGGTCCCTTCAGTGCTCACCATGGATAACTTGCAGACGAATTCATTCTGCCACATTTAATGGATTCACAATCTTACCATTGACCAGGTAAAGCTAGGTCCTTCAATGATTTTTAAACTTTCACAACCTGAATTCCAAGATTTTAAAATTTGGTAATGTATGTATGCTTATTTCTGGTTTTCTACATATTTATTTTGATGGTCATGTATTTCAAGTTTGTGTGTAGCTGTTTTATGTTTCATGAGTTTCCCTGTATGCCCTGGTTCCTCTTCACACTCCATGTCACACCTGATGTATTTCTGTCACCTCTCTTTCTCCCTCAGAACCACTAAACAATTCTAGGCAATCCGATTTGCTCACTTCCCCCTTTTGGGAATCAAGTTAACTTTCCCCTAGATGGCACTGGCTGGTTGGCTTCCCCTGTCACTGATCTTATATTTCAGGGTCGCTTCTGAAGTGGCCCCTTGCTGGTGGTGACCTAGTCTGGGACCTTCTCCAGGCAGAGACCCTGGCAGTGCCACATGGAGACCTCTGCACGATGGCACCAGGGCACCTTCAGACCCCTCCTGGGAGTGTCCATTCGCTGGACTCCTGCTCGCCGAGCCCTCATTACCAATCTGTGACACTGCCACTGCGGAACTGAAGTTTGTGGCTGGGAGTATTCACATTTCAGTTTTCTGCATTTGAGCCATCTAATCTATTTCTTTCATTTTTCTAAAAAGTTGCCTTTCTCCTTTAATTAGTCGCCTTCTTTTAGTTACCGCATCATTCTTGTGGAGAACAATTGCTTTAGAATACGAAGTGCTGTGGTTCCTAATTTGTCTCGAGATCATATGGTTACTTTACAGTGTTTTGTTTGAGTTATTTTTTTATACCCCTCCTTAACAAATTAATGACTTGTCTTGGTGTCATTAAAATGAAAAGTTTTCATTCTTTAGAAATCTAGTAATGGTGTGCTTTTTAAAACTAATCCATTAAACTCAGTTTTGTGTGAAACACAATAAATTATTGGTACAAAATTTGGAATTGTAAGTCTGAATCAATTCTGCCTCCGTAGACAAATTACTAATCAGCACCTGGTAAAATGTCTTAGTATGTCTCATTTTTCCTCATAGGATTATATTCAGATCATTGTTGTCATTTGGTAAAAAATAACGTGTATCACTTACAGACTAGGTATTGAATCTAATGAGATTCAGTAATGTGACATATCGAAGTGTATTGTTCTAGTTCCTCTCCGTTGTGGTGTAATACCAAGCACGGCCACTAGGAGACACTGAACTCCTGTCTTTCAGGACATGCTTCCCGCTCTGAAGTCGCCCCTTGGGTTCAGTCTGTGTTTGTTTACTTCCCTAAGTGTGTGGCGGGGTGATCCTGTCCAATAAGCATCTAAACTTCACACAGGCTAATAAGGAACTACGGTAATATACTTTGGGTCAGTTATTTAAAAGTTTAGAATGCAAAACCCACTGGATGAAGCTGTTGGTCACTAGAAATGCGTGTGTGCCTAGACCTGCCTAGGTTCTTGCACACGTGTGCGTGTGTGTGCGTGCGTGTCTGTGTGAATCCTAGACAAAGATGCCAGCCAATGAGGAGAAGGCCAGCTTTCTGCCCGATCTGCTGTACTTCTGGGGCTGTGACACCCACTACTATTGTGTCACTAGGTCAAAACCACCGTGAAGTCTCCACTTAGCCGCTACACGTGCTCTGGTCCCCCACGGTGCGTGGACACGAAGGCACAGCCCCTGCTGTGGTCCGTGGCTCCTGTGTGATACCCAGGAGGAAGCTCAGACTTGACTCCCCATCTGTTTCCCGTACATTCCGGACTTCTAGATCTGCCCTTTTCTCTCCCTTCTCCCCTTCCTCCTTCCCTCATCCTCCCTCTTTCTTCTCCTATGTTTTCTCCCCCCAAAAGTGTGTGGGTCACCCACCTCCACACCCGCTGTCTGCTGTGATGGTGCAGGGTTCACCTGTCCCTCCTGCTCTGTCCCTTCCTGGTTCTCTGCAGTGGGGCAGGCCCTTAGCTGTCCATCTGTGGCCTCAGCTTGCGGGCCACGCCCACCTCCACTACCTCCGCACTTTCTGAGCGGCAGCTGACTTTCACCTTGAAAGCCAGACTATCTTCAGAGTCCAGGGACCAGTTGCTTTCAAACTCTCTCCTCTGTTTGCCTCTGCACTACGCTTTCTCCCTCCCAGCCAGCATCATCCTTAAATCCGAGGAAGCTTTATGTGCTCTATATTCACCACTTTCCACGGTGTCCCACTGTCATCTTTCTGGACAAATCTTTGCCATCTGCTGCTGTGCTGTGGCTTCAGCCCCCTTGGCCTCCTCTAGCATTGCCCCAGGGACACCATCCTCCTGTGACTCCAGTTTCAAACATTCTGGAATGCAGAGGTGCCATATCTCTCCCCCTAGGTCCAGCCAGAGACAAGCTAGAAGGCTCTGAAAATCCCCACGGCAAGCACCACAAAAACAGTCAACTTCATACCCTTTCTTTTGAAATCTCCTGGCTTAATTTTCTGAAGGTAAAATCCCTGATTCACTGGACTGTCAACGAGCGTGGTTTGCATTCAGTTCCGGGGAAAGGAAAACCCTAAATCCCAGTCTGCTTTCAGCCAGAAATTAGGCTGAAGGCGCTGAAGTCAGTCCCTTCCTGGGGCACAGCTCTGCTTGTAGTCCTGGCTCGGGAGCTCTTCCAGGCCTGGCCGCAACTTGTCAGGTCTGTGCTGCATACGGGTCTCTTCCACCCACCCGCTCCTTCCCCAGCAACCTGGCCTAACTACCATCTGTGGACTGCCCTTGTCCCTGTGACCCTGCCCATGACATCCGCCAAGAGGCATGATCCTACATTTGAGTCATGACTATATTTTCTCTCAGGTCAATGAGCACAATATTCATAACTGCCTTAGGGTAATGACCCACTGGATTACAACACTGGCTCATTCCTCACTAATGAGCTTTTCTCTGCAGTCTTCATCTTTTTCCCTTTTCTACTGTTTAATGAATTTCGATTCTATCCCAGACATTGCCAGTACTGTACCCTTCTTACTCTAGATCCAGTTTTTCTCCTCTGAACAGTGCTTCATTGTTTTGTTGGTGGCGCTGTTGCTGGGACGGAGTATTGGTCTAGTTGGAATCAGGTCCTAACCTTTGTCCTGAGGCAGCAATTTAAATCTCAGTTCTTTTATCTGTAGCCAGGCTGCTAAAAGTCTATCTTGCATGTGCATGTGGATATTAGGGGAGCGTCTCTCCTTGTCTCTCTCTTTACCAGGATCTCCTTCCTCCTAGTTTTCCTGGGTCCTTGGTTGTCCCTGAATTTACTGATTCTCCAGATGAGAACATTGGAGGTTCTGATGGAGAATTATCTGTTCCGTGTGGCAGACTCGGCCCCAGACTCAGGTTGGATGCTATGAAAGGGGAAATTCCCTGCCTGCCAGTTCCTGCCCTCCGGAATCTTCTTGCGCTAGCCACGCTGTAAAGTATGCCTTCCTCAGCTGTGAGCCACACACTGGGAAATGCCTCCAGTGCATGTGGTAGACTGACACAGTTTATATTGGTCCATGAGTCAACTATGAAACATTCTGCAGTTTTCCAAGGTGGTCAGTAAATCATTTGCAACTTGAAATCAGACTCGAATCAGAAGTAGGAGTACTGTGAGCTTTCTGCATACCTGCATTGTCAGGGGAAGGTAAGATTGTGAGGGGCCTGCGGAGCCATGCAGGTATGCAGAGAACTCACAGTGAGCCCGTCTGTTTCTCTCTCAGGGCAGCCTCCTCGGGACCTGGAGATCTGTGAGAGGTCTTGTCACCCCTCAGCTTCATTCCTGAGGGCTGCTCAGCTGACCTGATCAATTCCACTGCTCACAGAAGAACTTCCCCAAAACAACATGAGACATTTTATAAAGAATGTGTTTAAACATGGTAAAATGGAAAGATATCTATTTCCATGCATAAAGGAAAAGGAAGTTTCTCATATAATCTGCATGGAAACTATCACTGCAGTGACAGGAAAAACATTCTTCCAACTTTGGGGCTGTCATGGTTTATGTCGGTGGCCCCCAGGCCTCATGTATTTGCACTGTGCATTTGTGACTGGTTCATTGTCTAGTGCTTGGATTGGTGGTGTCAGTGCTATACCCTCCTAGGGGGTGGAGCCAGGATGTGATGTAATGGCAGGAAGAAGGTGTGTCTTTCTCTTGCCGGTTCCCACTTGCAGTTTGCAGCCGCCATGAACTGAGGCCCCACCATGCCACCCTGCCTTGGAGCCAACTGAGTATGGACTGAAACCTCCAAAAACTGTAAGAAATAAACCTTTCCTTTCCCAACTTTGGGCATCAGGTATTTTGTCTCAGTGATGAGTAAAAAATAACCAAGACAGGGGCCCACCAGCTCTCAACCCCAACTCCCACCCACCACGAAACCCAGGGACCATTCAGCATCAGCCCCTGGAAACAACCCATCAAATTTTATATTCATGTCTTTTCACCACTTCTAGTGGTGAAAACACTCTTAGTTTATTTCTTGGTTCTGAAATACTGACTAGGCAACAGTCATAGGAAGCATAGAAGAAGCTAGTAATCAAGAACTAAATATAAGAACCGGTTCGCTGTGAGTCAGATAGTGTGAAGTAATGACTATGGTGGGGAAAACTGTCGGGAGGGAGTTCATGATGGGTCCAGCAGAATGAATGAACTTTGAGCTGAAACCTGAAAGGGGAGAAGAAATTATTCACCAAGGAGCCTAAGAATCAAAAGATGACAACCAGACCTAAGGAATCCTGTCTCTAAATTCCCTGGGATAAGGAAGAGGTTTCCACATTTTAACAGAACTACACGAGGCTGTTGTGGGTGGCGTTTAGTTATCAGAAAGTAGAGGGTGTGCCATGAGGGACACCACGGACTTAGCTAGGCTGACGCACATGTGTACTATGATGGAAAGGAATTGATACTAGATTGCTGGGGTGGCCTGAACATTATAAGACATGAAGTAAAGGATAAGACACGACAACAGAAGACCAAAGGGTTCATTGGGCAGCTACTGAAGTTGTGTTAGTGCTGGATCTTAGTGACTTTGTGTGACAGAGGAGATGAGGATGAGGGAACCCTCACGGGCTGCATCATAAGTACAGGTCCAGCAAGGCATGTGTTACTGATTCCTGGAAAGATTTGGGTTTGAAAGTCCAGTAGAAGACAAAGCACTTGAAGTAAGGACACAGAACGAATAGGTAAGAGGACGAAGCATTTGGATGCACTGTGGTTTTCTGTTCGGTGTAATCCTGCTGTTCCCCACTGTGTATTTAGAGGGAGAACGTACACTCTGAGGATGACTCGTGAAACCACAACGACAGAGAGGATATTTCAAGGCCTCCTGGCTCCTGCAGACACTGAGACTGTTAAAGGAGCAGTTTAGGGAAACGACACAAAGAATTATGCCTTTTATTTAATAAGTGTCAGATTAAAACACTTTAACTATATATGACAAACAAGTGATTGATAATGCATGGGTTAAGAATTCTGAGGTATATTCTGGCCTGGGAAGAGATTTTTGGAATCACCGACTTGGAGATGAGGTTTGAATCCACCTACCCCTCTGGCACTGGTGCTCCGGGTTTAACACACATTTCTGGGCAGACCTCTCATAACCCGGGCTTCACCCCGATGTAGGCCTCAAGGTTCTGTCCACATGTGCAGCCCTGGAATCTGAGCTGTGACCTTATTTGGGGAAAATGTCTATTCAGTGTGGTTCCGTTAAGAATCTGAAGATGTGGGCTGAGGATGCAGCTCAGGGACACAGTGTCTGCCTGGTACCAGGAAAAAAAAGAATATGAAGATGTGATCTTTCTGGCTCACTTGTGTGTACCCCAAATTCCATGACTGTGCACTTATGAGAGAGGCCAGGGAGATTAGATACCCACACATCCGCAGACTAAAGATAAAATGGAGAACCGCAAATCCAAGGAATACAGCCAGGAGGGCAAGAGCACGGCCCCTCTCACCAGCCCCAGAGGATGCAGTGTGCCTGCCCCATGTTCGAGCTCCTGCCCTGTTCTGCAAATTCAGGGAACGAACCGAATGAATGAATGAATGAATGAATCTGTGCTGCTCAAGCTGCCCAGGTCCTGTGATGTGTCACAGTGTCCCTGGAGCCTCACAGGGCGGTGGCTGGAAATCTTCATGTTGGAGCAAATCCTCAGGGATTCTGGCTAGTGGGTGGCACTTGGAGAAACTGACTAGGGGATCAGCGTAAGTGTAGGAGTCATGCACAGGAGGGTGGCACGGTCCCTTTGCCCCTGAGAGAAGCAAGCTGATTTGCATGTTTTTCAGTTCTTCAGGCTCCGTGACTGAGTTTAGAGCTGAAATTCCCCCAGGTGACAGGTTCCCTCTGACGGAGCCTGAGTCGTTCTGAAGGCTGGGGCGTGAACTCTGCTTCTTGCAGAGAATGTCCTGTGTACTCACCACTGGACCCTGTTGGTCCCTTCCAACTCTAGCACTGCTTCACAAGCCCAAGAAAGCTCCTCATCACAACTTGGCATATTTCTTTTTGTCTTCAAAGCTGAAGATTTTCTGGAACTTCAACCACTGATCTGAAATTCCAACCACCAATCTGAAACTCTGCTTCGTTAACAATGACAACGTCACCTTCCCTGTATGCAAATAGCCTGGTCCATAAGTGTAAATGCCCACACTTAAATTAAAATACTGAAGAAAGCCAGCAAGAAAGATGAAGAAAACAGGACATTTCTTGCTTACAGAGTTGCTTACAGTCTTTATGGCTGACACTGGGATATAATATTCTATTTTAGAACTTTCTCTTGGCCCCAACTGGACTATAGAATTTGTCTTTCCAATGCTTCCTGGGTATTTCACTAGTGGTTTAGGAAAATATATAAAGTTTTGGGCACTGAATCACCCACTCAATCATTTTTTGCTGTTATCTCCCTTCCAATCTAAGGAAATTTCTTTGATAACCACACATCCTATTAGTCCATGTGCTGGTTTCACTAAGGTTACACAAAGTCCTCTCCAAGATGGTAAGTGGCGGAAACTCTCCACGAAAAAGTGTTTATTGAATGATTACCTGGCATCAGCCACTGCTTCTAGGACTGGGAATAACTGGTTGACAAAGCAGAGAAGGAGCCTGTGCACATGGGGACGATCTTGGAGCAGGGACAAATAGTGCATAAGAAGAAAGGGACTGCTAGGGCTGCATTGAGCACCACCACAAACTCCGCCTCGCCAATCCTTGGAGATGAGACTGGAAAAGAGAGGACAGTGATTACTGAAATACGAGAAGGGTGTTTCCGTGAAGCAAACTGTATATATTTTGCAAGGCCTGATGGGTAGATCCAGGGCCAACAAGAGATGTCCAGGCAAAATGGCCTCAGCTTCCTGCAGGGGTAGCCCCTCCAAAGTGGGCTGGAGGAATCTTGGGAGAAGCAGTGGTCTTCACTGTGGACCTCCAAAGTGAAACTCTTCATCCCTGGCCACCAGGCACAGGTGCACAGTGAGAGTTCCCACAATGCTCTGGGTGCCACAAGCTTCAGGAAGACAAGGACAATTGCCCGGGGATGCCCTGAGCTAACGCCAGGGGCTCAATGTGTGTCCCATCAAATAAATGGGAAGGTCAGATGGAAGTTTGGGCCAGAGGACTTCTAAAAAACCTATACCCGTGAGTTGAAGGGGACAATACATAGTGACTCTACACTGCTCTGGTGAACATTTTTAATGAGTATCTTCTCAAATATGAAAAAATCGGCACACTTTTAAAAATAATTAAGGCAAGCAGCAAAAAAGATGTCTGTCCCCATTTCCACAATGGCTGTAGCTTCCTTCCTTCCTGTGACTTTCGCAGGATTCTCATTTTCTCACATTCTCTCCAGCCTTTGGCTTTCCCCACCTGTCGTGTTTGCTGCTCAGCCAGATGTCATCTCTGCCACATGCGAGTCTTCCCCATTCGTGAATTTCTGGGTGACTGGTATGCTACAGACAGTTCTAGCTTCACCTCTCCTGACTTTCTAAACGTCATCTCCCATTGAAAAGATTTCTCAAGCTTGCATGTGTCAACTACGTGAACATTTGTTTTGTTCTTTGGTACCTAACTTAAGAAGTCTTCCTACCCCAAGCCCCAAGGACATTCTTATTTTTCCTGCTTTCCCTTTAACAGTCTTTGACAATCATTGATTGAAACCTTCACTATATAGCATTGTTTTTCACTGTCTAAGGTGCCTTTTTTTGGAGAAAGTGGTTTTCATTTAGTGTCACAAAGTTTGGAGAGAAATAAAACAACTAAGACCCCCAGTGACCCCTCAGATGAATACTATGTGGGACCCCTCATCTCCAACTAAGGGCATTCTTTTCCTGATCCCTACCCTTTCGGACCCAGCCACTTTGTGTCTCCGTGTGGTTCCCCGTGGTTCCTGAGGACTTGAGCCTGACCCTGGGATTAGGTTCCTAACCTCTTCCTGTTTCTATGATGTCTCATGACTATGTCAAGAGCAGGCATCAAGTACCTGCCTTAGTTTGCTCTCTTGTTAGAAGCTATCAGATAATAATACCTGGGCCCATGATGTTTTCATGGAGCTCTTTCTTTATCTCTTGATATCCTTCTTAAGTCTCCTTTAGAATTTAAGATTCCCAATAGCGTACTTCACCTTTGATGTCCGGGCATAGAAAGTCGGGGTTTTCGTTCTCTTATTGCACAAGCACTTTTTGCATTCCTTCCGAGTGATGAGCTGCATGCTCACTTGTGGGAACTCAGCTTGAGGGTAACAAATGCTCACAGACTTTTTTTTTTAACAGTTGAGGGCACATTAGTTAAAGGGCACATTTCCCAAACAAACAAGTAAGTAGCAGAGAATCACTGTCACCAAAAATGAGAGAAGGAAACGATGTTCTAAGCAGTGAAGTCAACAGAGGCCAGGAAGCCTAGGAAGAACCAGAGGACAGGGCCCGGGGTTGTGTACTTGGGGACTGGAGACAGCACAGTTGCAGGGGCTAAGGGCCCAGGCCGATGAGGCGAGGGAGCGAGCTCCTGGCCGCAGACTTCCCCTGCAGACGCTGGGTGCTGTGCTAAGTAGCCAGGATTCTGTTCTAATGTGTTTACTAGTGCATGAAGAGGAGGAAGTGAGACACTGAGGATAATGTGATGAATAAGTCTTAGCAAAATTATGAGAAGTAAACATATTTTTAAAATAAATATCAATGGTTTGGGATTTGTTTCTTTTGCCATATTTATATCATTATGGAACTCTCAAAATAACCCAAACCACAGTATATTGTGAATATCTTCCTTGTGTATAATTGTGGGTTTCAAACTTCAGTCTATATACACAGAAATCACCTTTGTCTTAAAAGGCATTTTCACCAGCAGCAACAAGAAAACCGCTTATGATTTCTGAGAAGTTTTGCCATAAACAGCTGGAAGGGGACCCACGCGCTCATCAGGTCCTGGCTCTGTCCTTCCAGTGTGGACAGCAAAGCATTTTGCTGCTCTGATTGACAACGTGGAAAGAGTTGAAATGGATTAAGAACAGTGAAGTCCCTGTTCCCTTCTGTGTCACAGGCAAGGTCACGTGAGGTGTGGCGTAGAGGATTATCCTCTTGGTTTTACAGATAGGGGAGGACGTGCCTGGCTCTACCCTCTCCATGTTGCCTCCTGGACCAACACACACGCACACACACACACACACAGACGCTATGCCTTGTGCACTGGAAAAGAGGCCTCCTGAGGGGTCTTTGGATGGGAGCACCCCTGTTCCGTATGAGTTGTGCTCGTCTGTGTCACTGACTCCCAAATGAAGATGTGATCAGCCAGGGGCTTCCTAAAACACCACTTAATAGAAAAATCCATGAATACTATGCAGGAAAGGGAAGAGAATGTAAAACATGGTCATGTACACACAGATGTTACTTTGCTTAAGGAGGAATCGAGGGAGATTTTAACTTGAAAGGGTAGGACTCAAATACTTCTGACATGTTGGGGCCACTAACCACATACACTGTATGCTTCTGGAGCAGCATCCACTCTGTAAGTCTTGGTTATCCTCTTGCCTATTGAGGAAGAGACAAAAGTATCAACATGCAGAACTCAGAGTGCAACGGTCGAGGGAGTGGGGTGAGGGCTGTTACAAGGGAAAGAGCCTTTGAGAGAGAATTATTTATTGAAATAAAGAGCACTTGCAAATTCACTCAACTAAAACTGAGACCCTGCTTATCTAAGTTTAAATGCCTTTATCATTATAATTTTTAAAGAGTTTATAATTATTTTTTCCTGATGTTCAGAAGGGCCAAAATCTCTTTCTTATGTTTCTTCTCCCAAATCCTTCTGCAATTTTTAGGCTGTGTGCTGAGATTTTCTTTCTTTCGAATTCACAACCAATTCATGGGCTTTTGCTAGGATCATTGTGGAACCAGGGAGAGGACCTCCTTGCCTGTCCAGGTCCCTGGAGTGACCAATTTAGCTCTTCGGCATGAAGTTCCATCCCAGCATTGCATGCTCAGGACTGGCCTCAGCAAGAGCAGCATCTCCGTGCTCACACCGTGCAGCAAGAGTGCTCTCTGGTCTGCCCCGAAACTCCTTTCCACCACTTCCTGCAGGGGGTGTCCAAGGCCAGGAAGATGCTGGGGCCCTGGAGTGTCTCTGCTTTTCCTACACCTTCTCTTTCTTTTTCTGCTTTGTGTGCAACACAGTCGCACATTTTCTTCTGAGCTTATGGTTCCCATTCCTAAAGGAGAAGATGAAGATGAAGCTGCCTGCCCAACTGGTAGTTGCCAACCTCACGTCTTTATAAGATCATCGCATTAATATCTCTTGGGGAAAATACTCCCACATTCTAGGAAACTGAGAATCAGTGAAGGTGAGAAAGTTGGGTAAAATCATGGACAGTCAACACAGGAACTATGATTCAATATTAGACTGTTCCCAAATATACACTCTTCAGCATTGTTACAGCAGTGTCTATTCCAGTAACAGAATTAATGTCAATAAGGGCCCAACAGAGAAGCACATGGTGTGCGTTCATTTGTCACAGGGTGATTGGTGCAGATGTTGGCCAAGCTATCCACACATGACTATTGTCTGCATCCAAGTGACACAGGACCTGCAGTCCTCAAGGCAAGGGAGCCTCTGCAGGACCACCATGGGAATCACTGGAACTTTCCCTTTTACTCTGTTTTACCCAGAGTGTTTCCTGCCCAGTCCATCCTCTAGTTCACTGTTGTCAGGGCTCTGAGGAGTAATAGGAACATACAGCTAAAGACGCAAAGATCATTTTGTCTCTAACCTTGTGGAAAGGAACTTCTTGAAGCCACATACTCCCGAAGCCACATGAACAGATCCCAGGGCAGTGACACAGGGACATCCACATTGCCCACATCCACACCTGTTTCTTGGGCTTTGCTGTGGATGTGTGCTTCAGAAGCAGGGGCCAGCAGCTGAGAGGGCATCGGAGGAGAGGAAGAGACACCGCCAGCCAGCAAAAGCCACGAGTCCCCATGGCGAGCCTGCAGGCCAGCAGCAACCATGCAGGTGGCAATGACCTGGGGTGCCTTTTCCACCTGCTGAGCCCGCAAGGATAAACCTTGAGGTTTACTGGAACAGCACAGGTACAGAGGAGGCTTCAGGGAGATGCATGTCTGTCTGGCTCAGTGGACACACTTCAAACCCATGACCATAACTATGCAGTCTCCTAATGGTATGTAGGACCCAAGACTGAGCACAGGTCCTCTTTTTCTTGCAAGGCCTCCAGGGGTTGCCTCTGGCCAGGTGTGGGCAGAAACCTGATTCCTATGTGTTTTCACTAGTGTATTCCAAAATATTCCTCATCCAAATATATCTATTAAAATTTTTAACTCATAGGGATATCTTCAAATTCATCAGTTTCTTCTGAAATATCTAAACTTCCACAACTCCCATAATGTGGGGATTTAATCCCATGATTGTTCTTCATGTTTAATCACATTATTTCTAAAATCTCAGGTATTTTTAATCATCATCTACATTGCTACCCAGCCTGTTGAACGTGTGGAGTAGAGTTTTACAATGATTTTCATCATCTCACCTGTAATCTCTAACATCTTCATCAGTTCCTGTGAGTTTAACTGATTAATTTTCCTCTGAATTACGGGTCAAGTTTTTGTAGTTCTTTGAGTAATAATTCTCTGATAATTTTTGATTGGGTGCTAGACATTTTAAAAATTTGGTTCTGGGAATTTTATATTCCTATTCTTGAGTCGATTTGTGTATATAACAAGTTATTTGAAAACAGTATGATTATACTCTTTTTTGAGTCTTGCTTTAGTATTATTTGAGGCCAGATTGCTGTTTAGTCAAAGGCCAATTTTTCCCCGTAGTGGAGTAAATTCTGTGTGATTTCTCAAATGCCCCGTGAATCATGAGACTTTCTGGTCTGATGATATGGGAGAGACACTGTCTGATCTTGGGACAGGTTCACTTCTAGACCATCTGGTGGCTCTTTCCCTGGACTGCAGGTCCACGGTGTCCTGCTGCTGAAGTCCTAAATCCTGCAGAGAGTGCAGCCTCTCTGTGGCTGTCCTGCCTCTGGTGCTTAGTTCAGTGAACTAAATTACCTTGTCTTCCTGAGGTCTGAGACCTGCTGGGCACCTCAGGCTTCCCTCATATGCTGTGGCCTGGGAGTTCATAGACCTCACTGTTTACTTCCCCTCTTTCTGGGGTCCCTTCCCACTGTTGTTCAAAATTCCTCAAAATATTGCTTCATACACTTTGTCTTCATTTGGCAGAAGACAAGTTAATGCGTGTTTATTCTGTGCGTGGAGACAAGAGAGTCTCAGCTGAGCGCGGATCTATTTCCATGATCTGTGGATCAAATCCCTGCTGTGATTGTGGATGCCTTCCCAGGGATCTGTCCCTGGGACAGAGTGTCTCCTTGCTGAACTCACCTCTCATCCCTGCCTCTTCTTTCTCCTCTCTCTCCTTTCTTTCTCTTCCGCATGCTCTCTTCTTCCTAATTCTCCTCTCTTTCCTTTCCTTTCCTTTCCTTTCCTTTCCTTTCCTTTCCTTTCCTCATATATCATCCTCTCCTCTCTTACATTTTCTGACTTCTCAGAATGGGCTTTTCCTTACAATACCTCCTTCTAAACTATTCTCTGCAAAGTTTGAGTTGGACTTTCAGCTGAGTCTCTGTTGAGATTCAGATTCCTTGGGTCAAAAACATATATGCTAGCATTTCCTTAGGGAGTTAGCAGGAGAATCAAATCAAGTAACACAGGCAAACACTGGTCACACTGGGAGCTAAGCAAATTAACTGCCTTTTCTGCCATTCACGTGCTCTTGCAGATTTATTGTGGTACCAGGGAGGCCCGAGTGTCACTCCCTAACCCACAGGGATAAGTCACAGTCACACCGCTCACATTAGTCGGTGAAACTGGCAGACTTAGAGCCATGCTTCAGTCTGCCAGACCTACCCTGTCTTCGCCGTCTGCTCCTGAATTAGTCCTGACACAGAGCATGTGCTAATTCTCCGCCTCCTGTGCTTTTTATAGAGTGCTGTTATTTCCTTCTGGGCCTCAATTCTGTAACCTTTCATTTCTCATTGAATTTGTTTCCCTCAGGAACCAATGTACCTACGGTGGCACTCAGCAGTCTGAAATCCTCCACCCTGCACCTCTTTCTTCCCTCAGTTCCCCCTGGTGGCCAGCGCCTGACCTCCCACTTCCCTCTGCTTTCTGGAACCTTCCTGAGTGTTTCCCTTGCTCCAGTCCCTCTCACATACCATCACTTCCTCTTCCTGTTTGGGCTCCCATATGCTCCTACCACTTTCTATAGCCAGTGGGATGATAGTTCTCAGGCTTTGGTGTATACCCAAAGCCTGGTGCTGGCCTATGTAACACACCCTCCTGACCTTTGTCCAGAATGCAATAAGCTACAACCTGATTCAGGATGGAGAGGTCCCCCACCCCATCCCTCACCCAGGACACTGTCACCCTGGATGTGAATTTTTAATAACATTGTGCTTGATTCCTAAATGCGGCTGATTTTCTCTGAATAGTACTGCCTCTTTCTGGGCCTTCACAGACATAAATGAGATGAGGTGATGCAGACCTGGTCCTCCTGCCCCAGGGAGGGAACTCAGGGTTCTGAGACACTACATCTGCACCCTCACATTATTTCTACAAAGGGCCCTTGTGTCTTGTGTCTATATATCCCTCTGGAGCCTCATGCAATTTTAAATGGGGCTTTTACAGAGGCAGCTGAATCTAGTTTGTGATTGATTCATAGTGCAATGCTGGGGTTAAGGGTGCTGGGATTAAGGCTGGGTGACTGCTAGACCAACCCATTGATTGGACTGACACTGCCTCAATTTTGGTAGGCTACATACAAAATAAGAGACAAAAAGAGTCTTTCTCTCTCTCTCTCTCTCTCTCTCTCTCTCTCTCTCTCTCTCTCTCTCTCTCCCTTCTCTCTCTTATTGCTTGTATTGTCTTCAACCACCACAGACTGTTGTCCTCTGCCACTGAAACCTCTACAAATGTGAGCTAAATAAACGTTTCCTTCATTAACTTTGGTCTAGGATAGTTTGTCTGAGCAAGGAGAAAAAAGTAAGACAAAATTCCATCTACAAGGCCTCTTGTGTCTCAGCTGCTCATTGATTTCCACCACTACAGGTAAGATGGTAAACCATTTAATTAGCAACCAGATTTCAAATATCTAAAGTCACTTCTTGGCTTGGTTACTTTTCTCTCATTGTGGAGGCAAAAAACCTGACACCCACAATTAGGGAAGGAAGGCTTTGTTTAGCTCACAGTTTGTGAAGGTTTTAGCCCATAGTGGAATGACTCTAAGGCTAGTGGCACACAGCAGAGGGCAATGGTTCACAGCAGTGGAAACAGCAAAATCAACAAGAGTGAAATGAAGGGGTGCAGAGAAAAGACTCTTTCTGTTCCTTAGATTGTATGTAGGCTATCCCCCTAGGGGGGTGCAGCCCTCACACCCATAATTCCAGCAATGGACCACAAATCAATCAAAAATTCAAGAAGCCTCTTCCCATGACCATGTGAGACTTTGGAAGGATGTCCAGACACAAATCATAACACTTCCCAGAGGAAGTTTGGACTCAGGACCACGGTGGTTTGAGATTGCTTTCCTCTCTGGTATGAACACCTGCCTGTCCTAGGCAGAAAAGCAGAGATGCCAGAAGACAAGGAAAATCTCTTGTGTGACTCAGAATTTTCTTGAGAGTGAAGATACATAAAATGTAATAATAAAATAAGACATTCTCTTTGAAAGTCTTCCATCTCTTAGAAGAGCTGGAAATATGCTTTGTAGGACGGACAGATGATTGTGCTTGAAAAGTTCAAGTCACTCCCAGTCCAGGGCTAGAATCAAGTCACCCAGAAGGCATTTCCAGGAAATTCTGTTTTTCCAGGAATCCTTCAAGGTTCATTACAGAAAAAAGAGAGAGAGAAAAAATACTACAACATATTTCCAGCACACATTTCAAAAATAACTAGGAGGCCACAAAATGGCTAGAAGAGAACAAATGTATATGTGGGGCATCATTCACGTTTTGTACTTCATATCCCAAACTGGGGGCCACTTAAATGGGAAGACACCTCCTGGAGCTCACCTGTGTCAGGTGCCACCACGCTGAAAAATACACATACGATTCCTGCAGTTCATTTCAAAGTGCCAAGCAGATGTATGTCACCACTAGGTTTTCAGTGGCAGCTACAGACCTGCTGCCAGGAAGTTTGGAACTGTTTGCAGGATTCATTGGAGGACACAAGATGAAGCAGCCAGCACTCTCAGCATAATTGTTTCTCAGGTGATAACTTCCATGTGTCTGGAATGGAAAATGAAGAACAGTTAGCATTCATTTGCAGTACCTAATTTTCTTGTGGCAGTGTGGCTGAGAAAGTCTGCATTGCTTACACAGGAATTCAGAAAACAATGCTGATTGCTAATAAAACATTTAGTGTTATATGCTAAAAAATATAGCAAGTAATCTACCAGAAATCATGTGATGAGCATTGCTAGCAAGCCAAGTCCTTGAAATAGCAAGAAATCTGGCCAATTGTGTTGTGTCTTATGTACATCCATGTTACTTGGCACAAATATTTTTTTATTTGTTGGAGTCAATAAAACAATGAAAAGATGAATTCATGATTTTATGGAGCATTGTAAACATATTTTTACCATTTTCCTTAGTATTTGAAAAAAATGAGCAGAGGCATGTGATGGTTAACCTTAATTGTGTCAACTTTGTTGGTTTCAGAATTGTCCAGGGGATTGCTGAGGTCATTTTCTTGTTGTATCTGGGGGGATCAAGGCAGAGTGACCTTAGGTGCTTCACCTGGCTCCTGGCCCCTTTCTCTCTGGCACTGTGGCCCTGCTGTATATCTCGGCTTCCATGAACTAAGCCTCTTATCTCTGCCACCTCCTTTCTCCTGTGATGTTCCTGCCTTGCCGTCAGCCAGCCATGGATGAGTTCCCTAAAATCATAAAATAAATTGAACCTCTATTCCTGTAAGTTATGAGTATTAGATATTGTGATCGTCATAATGAATGAAAAGCATTTCAGTTCTGTTCTTTGCAAAAAAAATTTTTTTTAAATAACAAAGTGTTGTGAGATAATGAAATTAAACTCCAAAGGAAAACAGTGAGCCCCTGCCCTTGAGCAGTGAATTCTTTTTTGTCCAGAAGGAAGAAGGTTTGAGGTGACCTCAATGTCTTACGTGAGCCCATTTTATAGACTACTAAGATGATCAAAAGGAATATGTTTGTTTTTCAAATTCAGCTATTTTTATTATCTGACATTAAAAAACTCTACAGAATGACTTTATGTAGGAACTCAGGAATTCAGAGATGGATACCTCTGCAGAGATGACATTTATACTGTCAACTTACACAGTAAAGTGAGGAGCCAAAGAAGAGATTAAAAGGGATCGTGGTAAGGTAGATGACACATGTGTGGAAGCCTGGGGCAGGTTTGACCTGGATGAAGGAGTAGGGAACTTTTAAAGGCAGAGTGGAAAAGGTTACATAAGCGATCCAAGACCAACAAGCTTTGCACAGATATCAGGAACAAGGTGGTGTCCATCACGGTTAGACAGCAGTTACCATCTTCTAAGCCTGTCTGGGTTTGTGATTGGTCCCATTGTCAGGTCCCTGTGTGTGACAGCCCCTGCACGGAACCTCCTTATTGTACTCATCTAATTCTTGGGTATGTTGGGGCTTGGCAGTGTTTCTTTTGATTTTGACAACTTTGATAGCAAGAAGGAATTAGCAGAAGCCACAAAATGAAAAGGTGCTGCTTGATAAATCCAACATGGTATCACTTCTCCAAACAAGACCAGTTCAGACCTGAGGTCAGAGGAAAAGCATTTCACCGCACTCTCTACCCCACAGTGAAAGATTTGGGAAAGGGGGATGCCCCTGGAGGGAATAGTCCCACCCCTGCCTCTCTGTCCTTTACTGTAGGATAGCAGACTACATGCAGCTATGGTTTAGAGCTGGTGCCTACACTCGGTGTGGTGGCCGATTCTGAACTGTAGCAGGAGTCCTACTTTCTCATCTCAGTCTGGTGGAGGAAGAAAAAACAATTCAGATCCCAGTAGCTGGCTACTTGGAGTGTCCATCCATTCTCTGCATGGCCCAGTGGATGTTCCTCAGGGCAGAGCGGGCCTCAGAGGACACAATGACAAAATGACACAGATCTTACACCTAGACAGAGATGGACAAAACTTATGTAGAAAAACAAGTCCTAGCCCCTTAAAAAGTACATAGAAAATCCAATGTGTAAGAAAGCTGCATCAGTAGACAGAAAAAAACCAATATGTTATTTGTTTATCAGGTTTAAAGGCATAGCTAGCAAGTAGAGATTTTAAAAGCAACATCATTAAAATGGCACAAATATCCTCCAGCTAAAGCACAGGGTGGTTTTCATTCCTTAGTATGAAACCTGCTCAGGGTTCACAGAGGACCCTGCAGCTTCCTGAAGCATTCAGAAGCCTGTGTGGCAGGCAGGTACCTCATCCCCATGGGAACTCTGTGGCCCTGACAGTGACTCCCATGGCTGGGTGGCTGGAGTCCTCTAGGTGAGCTGGGACACACACTGTGAGCACAGTCTGAACATCTCCGAGGGGCTGATCGCGTGCTCATGTCTGGAGAAAGAGCTCCATGAGAGGTGTCTAGAGGGAAAATTCCAGGCCAGAGGGCCAGTGACACTCCCCTGGGCAGGTCAGAGGCCAGAGGGCCTGAGTTTCCTTACCATCTGGGTCAGAGGCAGGTACACACTGCCAGCCTGACAGGGTCACTCACCAACTGCTTCTTCACTGCTCTTCAGCTCCCCTGCTAGAGAGGACCGTGTGGGGTTCTCCCACTACCACCTACTGTTGAGGTGCGCCCCTCTCTGTGGGTGGACGGTGACGGTCAGCATTTTGGGGTGAACATGTGTCATGCTCTGGGGTACCTTCGCCATGGCTCCCTCCATGGCTCCCTTAACCATTGACAGCAGCAGATTCCGAGGGTGGTGGTACCGAGCTGGTGCACCCTTCGGCAGGTGAGTTTGGCGTGAGTAATGAGGTGGCGAGTGGCCGCACTCTGCGGGACAGATGGATGCTAGTCATGCATGGCGGGGCTCGAGGAAGTGAGCCAGTCCCCTGGAGACAAGGCTGTTACATGACCAAGTCTGGCGGCTCCCGGGGCTCCTCCTGCTCACCCTGAGCTGTCCCTTTCCTCTCTGCCTCTTTCTCACACTATGTCATAGACAGGGACCCCTCGCCCTGATGTCAGCACAAAGCTGTGTGTAATTTCCAGCCATCAGCACCCTCAGTCGCATGGATCTTTGCCTGGTAAAGCACCAAGATCAGGATAAAAGTCACCTGTCGACCACCACAAACAAGGTGCTACCTGGTCACTCAAGGCCTTTTCTCACTGTTACCTTCTTTCCAGAGCAAAAAGCTAGAAGAAATGCTCACTGCTCATGTATCTGCTTTTGTGGAGTGCCCCACCTCCATGGGGGCAGTGTTGATTCCATGAGCAGATGTCTATTGCACCCCAAAGCCAAGCACTGCAAGTCACGTGGTCCCAACACACACACAGAGCACGGTCTGGAGTAGAAAGAGATGTCTTTTTGGTTCCCTATTTTTTTCTGAGTAATCACTTCCATCCTCCTTTGCCCATATAAACTGCCTTTGATATTATGAGTCACAGTTAAGGAATTTGTCCATATCTTCTGATTTAGATTTGCCAGAGTGGAAGATGACTGTCATTGCCACTACTCTGCAGACTCCTTCTGGAGGTCTCCTTTGTCGTCCTTTCCCCCGAAGATTCTCACCCACCAGATGTCTCCAGCCAAACTCGTGGCCTAAAGTCTACAGCTGCTGAAGAGCCATGGTGCATCTGTTAATGCTTCCAAGCCGTTCTATCTTCTATCATCCCACAGCCAAGCTCTGCTAGGGCCTTGTTTTCAAGTATCAAGAGTCAAGGACTTTTTTCCCAGTCTCCCAGTGTTGACTGTGCTGTCTTCATGCATTCATGCCGCTTGGTCCAAGATCACCTTGGTTGTGATGAGCTCTTGTGTTCGGGCTCTGTGTTCCATGGCCAATTTAGCAAGAGCTGCTGAGTTAGTAAAGTCATGTTTCATTCTGTGAAGAAGCTTATTTAGCTTTGGGAAGCTTTCCTGGTGAGCATAGTATAAAATGGATGTTTGTGAGGATGACAGCAGAGCTCCATGTTCAGTTATGAAAAACTGAAATGATCAGGTAGATTTTATAGTTTTCCTAATATCAAGGAAACTCGTGGTGCAGTGAAAAGACCCCGTAGCTGGTTCAGAGACATCTTAGTTTGCAGCCTGGCATCAAGGCCCATATCTGGGGAGTTTCCTGCTCAGCTCTGCTGCCCCCAGGCAAAAATCAGGACACTGAGTCTTGCAGTTCCCTGGCTCTAGCCACACAGGATCCAGGGGAAGAGCCCAGCCTGGCTCCTGCTGCTTTCCCTTCCCTGTGGCATTGCTTCCGACGTAGCCACTCTACCACCCTTCCTGCAGGGAGCTGGGGAGAGGGCCTCAGTCACTCTCAACAAACCTCCATCTGGCTCACACTTCTTCCAAGGAATCTTGGAGCACAAACTTGACAACCACAGAGTTAGTGGAAAGGATAAATTGTGCATTACTTTACATATGACCAGATGTGTCCCCTGGGTTTAGTCAGAAGCCAAATAGAACATGGACAGTGATGTGGAAAATACATTGCCATGCTGGCTTTGGGCATGAGGACAGAGGAGAGTCACACCACATGTGAGCATTGTAGAACATACCCCTGAAACCCGAATATTGGCCAGATAGTCCAGGGATCCCTTCCCTGTGTCCTGGATAACAGGTAAACAGCAGGTTAAGCACAATTGCATCCCACGTGATGTGTGGAACACACTTGAACTAATAAAAATTTATTTAGCTTCAATTAGAATTTAACTGAGTGGCAGGTACCTTATCTGACATCCAGTTTGCATCCAGGCAGCTCAGAAGACCTACTACGGTGTGGCCGGAACAAGCTCAGAACTCAGATTCCCAGACTAAGCCACCTGTTCTCTTGCTGCCTGAGGGATGTCCACAGATTCCATGAGAAACATGAAGCTTTCTCCAAAGATGGAGCATTAAAGTCAGTCCATGACATTCTAAGATGCATGAGTAACCACTTCTGTCCATGTAAACGCTCTTAGGGTGCCCAGATGTCATTGCTCGGATGGTATCTCCTCTGGGCCAAGTCATCAGACTGTTGCTCAATAACGCTACCTTGGGTGCAGCACAGCAGGGGGGAGGGGGGTGCCACAGGGCGCCAAGGGAGCGTGATGCATTCTGCTCGTGTGAAAGTCAGGGGCACAGATGAAGACCCACCCATTCCCTGCAACCAGACTGAGACAGCTATACCACAGCTAGCCAGGAACGCAACCGCGCTCCACTAGCTGACTATAGCAAAGCCATGACTTTTACACCACATTAGCACTCACAATTTGCATAGTGTGAACCTTATATTTAGTTTTCTAGTTGTATGAGGATTAGAAGCATAAGGGATTATATCTAACATTGTCATGTTTTAGAGCCAATTATGAACCAGTATTCATCATGATATTGTGAGGTGAGTCACGTTTGTTTTTCCTTCCAGAGATTGTTGTGCTTTGTTCACTCATAAGGACAATGGCCCAGATAACCAGCAGGCCCCTCTTGCAAGGTCTTATTTTCTCTGGCTCTCCTCTGGGCTCCCTCAGGCCCAATTTCCCAGCTTTAGAGGGACTGGCAGGACTCAGGAGGCAGCATTTGGCAGGTAGTAAGTTGCAGGTGGAGGCTGTAGAGCTAAGTCCACGGGCTGACACTCCCTCAAAGTGATGGAAACAGGAAGGGATGAGGGTCAGGTGAGATCACAGGCTGTGCCTAGTGACCTTATAATGGTAGGTAGAGACAACACAGATTTTTCTGCACCTTGTGCAAATGTAGCTAGAAGACCTTGTCAGCATGAGAGCACCAGAACTGTCCAGGATGGTCAGCTCATGAGTAAGACAGAAGATTCAGGAGCAAGGAACCAGGATCAGGCCAAAGGAGTCCACTTCGAGCCAACCTCCCATCATGAGAGCGATACGGAGCTAATTTCAAAGGAGAAGGCAGCTCTGTACACTGGGATCAGGGGATTCATTGTGGATAACGTGGGGCACGGAAAGCTGGTGCTGGTTAGACCCACTCCCAATACAACAGGGCGTCTTAGGTCCAGACTTCAGCACTTTCAACTTTCAGCCTCGAACAGTATCTTGGCACTGGCCAGGGCCTGTGGGCACAGCTCCCACCCACAGCACAAGGATCTTCCGCACACTGTGAGTGGTCCTCTTGACATGTAGGCATAGTGGACACCTTTATGCTTCATTACAGTGAATGCTCATTAGCTTAGCAGCTTCTGGGCAGTGCTTGTAAGCCTAACAATGTATCCTACCTTGCAAGGTTCCACCAGGATAGAGGCTTCCAAGCCAAAGGGGCATGGGCGCCTGCATTGCTGCGGGAGCTCAAGAACCCATGAGTGCTGGTCTTCCTGGCTTTCTCTCTTTGCCTTCACCAGTGGATTTACTGTGATACCAACTTTGAAACGCAGAGTGGGCATCTGCCTATGCCAGACCATGGTAGGCATCAGGGAGAGAGAAACAGAAGCAGCAAGGCATAGAGGACCAGGCATCAGCTTCCCGGAGGAAAGAGTGGAGACTCAAGGCTGAGTGTGAGCAGGACTGAGTCTTTCAGATCAGGAGAAGTGGAGCATCCACACCGTATGTTAACTCATTTTTTAAAAAAAGTTTCTTAGCTTACGTCATTGGTTGTTTCTGGTCTTATGTCAATCAACAAAGGGTGAAGCTGAGTAGTATAACATTTAAAAAATGTAAAGATAAAAAAGCATAAACATGAAGACAAAGACAAAACAACCAACCTTTATTATATCATACTTAAGCAATGTTTTAACTATGTGGTATTTATTTGAGGAATTTTTCAATACATCCTTTGAAAGAGAGTTGTAGTCATAGCATACCTCAAAATGGCAACCACATCTTAATTTAAGACTATATGTCCTGTTCCTATGTTTTCACCTCATTTTTACTTCTCATGCTAGTATTTGCTTGTATTAAGAGTTTGGTATCAGTCAATGATTTGGGGGGTGTTCCTTATTGTCTAGTTTCTACATGAATTTTTGTAAATTTGGAGTTATTTTCTCATTTATTGTTTGTCAGAGCACAGTTCTAAAACATTCTGGGACTGGTGAGTTTCCCTTCTGTGTGGGGCACTTAGCGTTTATCTAAATTCGTTGGCATAACCAAAACAACTCTTGTCAGGGTGGAAGAGGTAATAGGAAAGGTCCTCCATCTGCCTCACGGACGTTCCTGAGAGGACCGAAGGAAGCAAGAAGGAGATGAGGAGATCCTCCATCATGAACAGTCTTGAACACTTCCTGGATCCCAGAGACTCCTCTGAACACTGTCAGCCTGATGTTCTCCCATTTTACAGATGGGAGAACTGAGGTACAGTAGTGTAATTCTGAAAACCTGGATCACATGGTGGTTCCTGGCACTCTCCATCAAGAGCTATGTAGGAAGCTGTGCGGGAGGCTAGTTACCATGGGTGACCAATTCAGGACCACATTCCTTGGTGCTGAAGGAAGCCACAGTCCTCAGGGACCTCGGCATTGCCCAATGCATGGACGTGTATGAAGGTGTCTGTGGGTAAATGCTAGATGAAATGGAGAGAACCTCCCCAACTTGCAACCCTTGGTCTTAGTCCAACTTGCTAAAATCTTCCAATAGAACTTAAGCAAACACACGCCGTAATGTTAGTTACTGCAATTTAATTTTTAAGATGAAATACAAGCTAAAATCCTTTGACTTTCATTTAATGATAATGTTATTGAAGTCGTCTTGATAGTTTTTTATACCTAAACTAATTTTATTATTATTATTATTATTATTATTATTATTATTAACATATACCAAGTATACAGTGGGTTTGAGTGTGGTGTATTTAGGTTTTTTGGTAACATTTTATTTCCACTGAAAAATAGTTTTGTTATGTAACATAAGGACTCTGAATTTTCATACCCACCCCAGACCATTTGATGCCATTTGCAGAGTTTACAGTTTTGATTTTTCTGAATTTTAGTAAAATAGAACATCTGTTTGGAATTCAACAGGTATCTCTCTCTATGTTAAACTTTGTTATTTCCCTTTTACATATCAGAAAATTGAAGTTGAATATTAAACTTAATTGCCCAGTGGACAGATAATTAGGGGGTCTTGTCCCCAGATCTGTGTAACTCATGACCTGGAATTCTTTCTATTCTATAGTGAACTTATCCAAAAAAAAAAAAAAAAAAAAGAAAAAGAAAACACTAAGATCTTTATATCCACTGATTGAAATAAAATTTCAAATTTCTGGGTTAGAAAAATCCATTTTTACAATGGGTTATTTCCTAAAATACACAGCCACGAAGTTGTTGAATAATTGCATGGAAATATGATCACACTCCACAATCACGCTGATTATAGTAATCACCTGAGACTCTCCTCACGGTACCGGGCTTGCCAGCTAGAACCCATGCAACAGGACTGACTTGTGGAAACAGACAGCCTCCCCTCCAACTCTGCAGGCTCAGAGACAGCTTATGAGGGGGTCACAGGGCCTGTGTCACAGGGCCAAGAGACAGAGCTGCACTGCACTCTGGTAGGCTCGGCCCCATCAAGGTTTCCATATGTGTTCTATATGGAGAAACAGAGCACTATTTTCAACTTGAGTAAAGATCAGAGTGACCTAACGACTCTGCTGTTCTACTCTCCTGTCTTCATCGTGAGGCTGGACCACCTTCTCAGAGAGTCAGACTGTCTGGTATCAGCAAGGCTTCTGGTAAATTCCAAGCCAAGTCATATTCTAAGCAGATATTCTAAACTTGTGCCCTCCTTGAAAAGACACTTTCACCAGGATTTCCCTAAGGTGACAGAAATAAAGCAAAGGTAGAGAGACCCAGCCGTAGTGGGGAGCTGTCCTCTTGATCAGGGTGTGGGCTGCTGGCCCATCCTGCCCAGTACCCCGTATGGCTCTCCAATCCTGTGAATGCTCCCAAGGATTTAGGAGCTGGTGAAACGGAAGTGTGTTATGCTTTCAGGGAAGACGGGAGGAGGAGAACAGCTGTTCTTTATGCGCTTTCCCTCTCATTTTCTCTTTGCCTTTTCTCTCAGAAGAACATTTGTTTCCAATAACAAATCACCATGCAGCTCATTTAGCTGTTTGGTTTGGGAGAAAACCTTTGTGGGTTCAGACTTCTATCCGTTTTATTCAGGAAAAGCCCAAGAATTTCCACTAAAATAGGCTTTTTCAAATGTCTAGTTACAAAAGCTTGTGTCATCCCACCTTTTTAAGAGCTACATCTTCTTCCTGCTGGTTTGATCCATGGACGTTTCCTGGATGTCTGAATATTTGCTCCACTAGGAGCTCTGCAAAAAGGGTCATACTCCAGCGCCACGCACGAAGAGCCACCAGAAGCCTCCTTTGAAAACAGTGATTTCAGGAGAGACCCTACCTGCCCTGACCTCACAGTTCTTTCTCCTGTTCTTTGGCACAATCTGCAACCCATAGGGACCCCACTAAAATCAATCAGAGAAGAGGTAGTATTTACTTTAGCACTTGTGCTATTTGAACACTTTCCTACTAGAAATGTATTTTTGATAAATTGGATATAATCCACACATTCTAGTTGTTCCAGGAAAATTTAAAAAGGTCACACAGCTCAGGATTGAACAGATTATGTACCGTGGAATGTGGACTATATCAAATGTACCAAACCTACTTAACATCGGCCCCACCATGCCCAGCTCAGCGACACGGGTATGTGACGATAACAGCACTTACTTGGTATTTATGGTTCCTGGCCTTTTGTGACTGGGTTCCCTTACCAGAAATTGCAGACAGTACTTGGCTACTGTCCATTAACCCCAAACATGGTGTTTGTATGCTGGCCTTAACCAGCTCAGTAGTGTGGATGACTCTTCTCTGGTTCCTTCTCCTTAGATTAAGGCTGTGGGTCATTTCTGTCTTTGTCATGGACCTGTCTCTTTGTGAGTTCTCTGCAGATTCCTCCCGTATTGGTGGTTGCAGAATAGAGCATCCCTCGAGATGAGAAGAGGCAAATGACATAAGACTAAGGCTCTGAGCAGGTAATGTTTGAAGGCAGCAGGAATGGTGTGATGTCTCAAGGTGGTGATGTCATGTGAAGTCTTGGTCTCTAATAGTGGTCAAGGGGTCATTTACCTCACATGTCCCTTTTAGAGGCCATGCAGAGCTGTAGGAAGGCACAGAGAGGAACCAGTGTGAACTGCAGTATTTGACTTGGTTCACAATTGAGCTTTCACCTCCATTTTTCTTTGAAATGGGGAATTCTGCTTTAGTGAATTTGGGGGCAGGATTATGCCTTCTCCACACACATCATGTATGTGATTATAAAGTCACAGCGTCAGGGTGGCCTGGGTGCTTCCCTAAGCTATATGAAGGCAGAGTCAAAGCAACAATGAAAATCTAGACTTTACTGGAGTTCAAAGAAACTTGAGCCTCCGCAGGCTGGTGTCTAATAAATTTGGGAGCAGTTTGTGACCCGCGATGAAGCCACACTTCTCTACGTCAGATCTGCACTGTGTTTACTTCCTGCTCAGCCCAGCCTCCATGTCCCAAAGCTAAGGCTTCTTTGTTACAGTAGGACGGAGCCCCCTTTCTCACCTCTGCTAGGGAGTCCCTCTCAGAAGGGCTGCACCACTGTGCTCCCATGCCCTGGGGCTGTCTGGACATTCTGCTGACACTGGTGAGGCAAAGCCACCTGTCTTGCTTGATCTGGGTGAACAGAGAACACTCAGCCCCTTTACTGAGATTACTGCTCATTTTAGACCAACTCTACATAGTCTAGGTTGGCCTTGAACTCACTGTGTTGCCCAGATTGGCCTTGAGCCTGCTTTGGGTGATCCTCCTGCCTCAGTCTGCTAAGTGCCACGATTATAGCCATACATTAGCACATCCAGTGGCTCATCACTAATTTTGTCGCATGTTCAGCCTCTGTTTTCCGTCAGTTTTCCATATGTCTGAGCAGCCTCAGAAGCTTCCTGGGCACTGTCCCCAGCATGCAGGTGTGGTCAGGCCAGTGACCTGGGGTGGCTCCTGCAGAGGCCCTTGTCCTCGGGGTGACTGGCCCCTTACCTGTGTAGCATGCAGGAGGTGGGTCCTATCTCTGGCTCCAGGGGTACTCAGAGCAGCTGTGATCTTGGCTGCCTCTCCCTGCTCATGTCCCACTGGTAGCACATAGTTCCAACCCTGTGACATCTGCTTTGTCCTGAGACAAGCATCTCCTAAGCTGATGCATCTCAGCGCCCCACGGTAGGGAAAGAGGGTGCTGTTCTCCTCAAAGCTGCCCTGCCACCTGGACATCACACTCCCCTCACCTGCCTGACGTGGCCATGGCCTCGATCTCTAGGCAGGAAGGTTCTAACTGCTCCAAACAGCCTCCTCTTAAAGCACCCAAAGGAACTGCAAAGCCATCTCTGCCTTTGCAGCTCTAAGCATCCAATCCATGGTGGTGGAGAGGTCGACTGCCTCTAGGAATTGCAAGTAAACCCTTTTCTTTCCAGATTATTACATATGCACCAAAAAAGCACATTTGGAGTCTGTATAGATTTTTAACATTTTGCTTTTTCCTGAGAAAGAAGTTTAGCTTTAATGACCTGTTGTGAACTAACAGTTACACTGATTATGGAAGACAGCGTGATTTTCTTTTGTGCCCTCTATGATCCCACTCACTTTATCATAATTAACAGAATTTTTAATGCACCTTTTTATCCCCATGGTAAGAGAAGCCAGCATATTAGACATCATTTCTAGGCTGTGACTAGTATTATCATCCCAGTTTTGACCTGTTGAAGGGACAATTACCTCTCCAGGATGGTTTTCTGTCAACACACATTGTTCAACTGCATAGCTTATAGCCTCTTGTAGGACTCTTTCTTTGATAGTTGGCCTAAGTTTTCTCTGTACTGGTAGATATCTGTAACTGGAAGAGGGGCCTGATTTATTGGCCTGGGGACTATAAAGAGGGGATGGGACAGAGCTCCCGGTATCACCAAACAGGCCAGAGGAATCCACATCCATCTGAGAGACAAGTGGAGTTTTCAGGTGAGGTCTTTCTAGTTTTTGAGCTTTCCCTGTGACAATGAGACAAAGGCCTGCAAGCAAGGGGTGTTATTTTACCTTTTATGTCCTAAGCAGAAATGATGTAATTAGAGAATAATCTCAGTTTAAAGTACCATTCTATATCCATCCTTTGCCATTTTCCAGTTTGTACTGAACCCAAACCTTATTGCAAGAGTAGATAGGCTGTTCCTATTTTAAACTGCCAGATTTAAACCTTTCCCACTCATCATGGATAGAATCCACTGGCAAATTTGATGAAATCTGCGTGGGGATAAGATCCAAGAGATTTCCCATTGGCCTGTCTTGGGGCTCATAGAGAGAAGGAGACAAACAGGTCTTGGCCCCTTAAGATGGGGTCCCATGCAAAAGGAGGCAAAGAGCCAAAAGCCTAGAAGTGTTCTTTGTGAGACCCCAATATTAGACAGATATCCCTGTCTGAACATTTACAGTAATGCCAGAATAGTTCACAGAAGCACAGAAGAAAGCTTTTGGGTTTCCATATGGGGCCCATTAACTAATTAGAGTGAAGGGGACTGTTATGATTTCCGTCTGGATGTCCCCTGAAAGCCTCTTGTGGTCATGGGGGGATGGAACTCTCAAAGGTGGGATTGGTGGTGTAAGTGCTGCACCTGCCCATGGACAGATAGCCTGGATACAATATAAGAGAGGGAAAGAGGCTTGCTTCTCTCTTTTGCCCCTTTGTTCTGGTCACTTCTGGTATCTGCCGTAGCAGCCATGAAGGGTTGATGCTCAGCCATGCCACCCTGTCTTGGAGCCAGTTGACTGTGGACTAAAACCTCCAAAAACTGTAAGTCAAGTAAACCATTCCTTCCTTCATTTTAGATGTCAAGTGTTTTGTATCAGCAAGAGGAGAAAAGTAACCAAGCAGGGGCAAAGTCACTTTCTGGCCTTACATTTTCTTTTGACTCCCAAGAGATTAAGACAGAACTTTTCCCTAAACAGAGTTCCCGCAGCCTCACAGTGAGACACTTAATGGCCTTACTTATATTTTGAGCCCCTTGATGACTCTACATCAGCAGAGTGCAGCCACTTGGGAAAATTATTTCTTGCATTTACTCCATAAAAGCCCCCCCTTTTTAGAACAAGGATGGTTTTGCTTTTGTACACTCAGAGTCATCTTAGCCAAGCTTCAAATGCTGTTCATTTCCTCTCCCCAGGCCATTAGGCATGTGTTTTTAAACTACCTGCATTCAAATGAGGCAGAAATTCAGGCAGAAAAATACAGCCCCAGGCAGGCTTTAAGACAGAGAGGAAGCAGAGTCAGCTAAATTCAGGGCAGCGTCTGCCACTGCCACTGCCACTTGGTGCTCAGACTCAAGCTGACTCGAAGGTGCTGTGCGGGCAGCCTTGGCTTGTCCATCCTTTCAGCCTCCTGCAGCTGTGCACCAGCAACTGTGACTGCCCTCTCTGTCCAGCAGCTCTGTGCTCTTGTTGATTACCCAGGCCAAGGCAAGAATGACGAGAGAGAGGAGGAGGAAGTCACGCACGTGTGCACTGTCCATGCAGTAAGGTGGTCACACCTCACCAGGAACAGGTCCTCCTGATGGTAATGGGCCTCCTGCACCATTGGGTGCCACCCATCTCTTTTCCCTTTTCTCCTCTCTCTTCTCCTCTCCTCTCCTCTCCTCTCCTCTCCTCTCCTCTCTCCTCTCCTCTATGCTACACCACCACCACACCAAAAGCCACAGGAATTTTAAAAGGGACACCTCTCTTTCCCATGGGAAGACATTGTGCCAGTTAAAACAATTCTAAAGAAAATGCATGCCTCGCTCCTGTTCTCTACAGGCCCATGCGTTCTCTAAAATCTCAGGTTGAGCTCATAAGGTCAGTTAGTAAAAGGAGGGAAAAGACAAGACAAGTGCAGTTGACCAAAGTCCACATCCAGCAGAGTGATAAGAAAAGATGGCGGCTGGCCACATGACAAGACAATGTGGCACCCTAGACCAAAATAGCAAGAAAAAGCTATTTACAAACCAGGGTAAGCAGAAGACCAGGTTAATTTCCGAAAAGGGTAGCAAAATACAAGCAACAAACATGTTGACAGGGCATGTACTAACAACGTGTGGCATGAGTACAAGCAAAGAAAATAGAAATGATTATTGCAGCTGGAAGAAAAACAAAAGCCATTACAATTCTGTTTCCCCATTCCCTGCAGAGGTGCCATACAAAGAGTTCCCTAAATTCTTGGGCTAGGCCACAGAGACAGGGAAAGAAAAAGTTCTTCACGACACTGGGTCTTATCTGGTATCCCCCAGGAGGGCAATGCCAAATCGAGTTACAGTGTTTTTTAGGGGGCTTGCCTCTTGGTTTCCAGGTTCCTCTTGTCTCAAACAAACACTTGAGCAAGACAAGCAAAAATAGTGGCAAAATTTGAAAAGTGAAAGATAAGGGGAAAACTGGTTCTGCAGAGTGAACTTGGGCCAAGCAAGAGAGGAAAAATTAAAAAGCAAAATAAACAGAAGTCCACTCTGAGGAGCACGGGGAAGGCTACAGTGAGGAAGACCATGGTGGCAAGCTCTTCATGGCATCTGTGTCATTTATCTCATAGAATCTCAAGGCTTTCCCCGAGCGGTCTACATCCGGGGTTCTGAGAGTTGGTGCTTATGTCCGTAATTTGGTCAAGTTTATTCACTCCAGTCAGCGTTTCCACTTTCTGAATTCCTGCTTCACAGCTGGAGGTGCACTGAGACAGAAACAGTCTCACCTTGGGTCACACCGTACTCCTGCTTCCACAGAGGCACAAGTTCCCAGGGAACCGAGGTGACAGACATAGTGAACAGGGCAAGTCCCCTCTACCTGCCAACAGGCCACTTCTATTCTGCATTAACTCCTGTAAGTTCTTTCCTCTAAGCAGGATCCTTGTAGGGTCTCCCACCAGATGCCAAATACACAGGATCCGGGAGTCCCAGTGGGGCTGCACGCTGGACCCAAAGGCACTGCATCCACGACGGGCTTATCTCCAAGTCCAGTGTCTGAGTGGGAAGCAGCGCCAGCTGGTAAGCAGTGCCAAAACCTCCCAAACAGGAGGGGAGGGGAAGTAGAAGGGCCTTTGGACCCTCATAGCAAGAGTCTCAGTGAACTGGTTCCTCCGGTTCGGTGTTCAAGCACTGTTTCTTTCAAAGCCCATCATCTGACCAGATAACATCATCAGTGAAAAGAAAATGTTGGAAATGGGTGCATTTATCCAAATGTCAAAAAATAAACCCATTCCAAGTTTGTTTTCATGTAAAGTTATATAACGAGGAGCATCTGGTTTCTGTATCGTTTATTGCACTCCTGCTCTACAAGGCATCTCAGACTGCACTGGACAGACACCAGCTGCTGCTCAGAACCAGGGCAAGCAGGCTGGGCAGTGTGGACTTTGCGGCAGCACAGTCTGGGCGCTTTCCTGATGCTGCCGGAAAGGTGAACATGCCCATGTTTAATAAATGTGATGTGATCCAACTAAGACCAGTGAGTCACCATTTCTTACAGATGTAGGTGGTAAGAAAGCACTCCTTGCATGCAAGACCTTAGGACTGACCTCCCATGGGTGTCCCTAATTCTGCCCTTGCACCTCCAGCTCTGCAGACCACAGGGCTTGCTCCACTGCTGTCCCTGTTTCCAAGTTGGAGGAGCTGCTTTTCTCTACTAATTAATTTTTTTATGCTCTCATAGTCATGGTGCTGAGTCCTTGGAATCTAGACCTCAGTGCCCAGAACTTGCATGTGGTACTGCCCGAATGTCACTAATTAGCTGCTGTCCACATACACTAACTTGATGGGCAGGTATGATACAGACTCCATCTGCCCAGCCTAAGGGGGAAACTGAGGACTCTTCATGGGAATGTGAGCCCCAGGAGTGGACTGGCCCAGCAGCATCCCCCAGCTCCGAGCAGAAGCTCAGGTGGCCTTCTCCAAAGGATGGCATTTTACCATCCCACTTAGCACCTCGGTGAAGTGAGCTGAACCACACTTGAACTCACAATTAACAATCACTCAGATAGTTCAGAAAACACCACCATGAAAGTCCCAGAAAGCAAGAAAGAGACCAAAGAGAGGGACACTGTCAAGCAAGCTGTCACAGTGAAAAACTGGAACCCTAGAAAGAAAACCATAATCTCTGAAATGAAACACTTGATGGTTGGTTAAACTAATGATAAAAGTTTAATGAAACAGAAAATCATTCTTAAAAAATTAGAGGTAGCTGAAAATATAAGGTAGAAAATATGAAAGAGAAGTTGAGGTGTGTGAAAAACAGATCAAAGAACTCTAATAGGATTAAGCTGAGTCCAACTGGAGCAGATAAAGGGGAAGGAGGGAAAGCTATACTTTGAGACAGTTAATACCAAATATAGAAATAATGAAATTCACTCCTGGACATAGACACAAGATAACAGATTCAGTTTCAAATGCAGGTGGAAAGAAAAAAGAAGCCTCTGATGAAGCGGAAGGACTGTCAGAAAATCTGTGAAACAAAATGATGAAACTTAGAAGGCAAAGGAAAACATTTTCAAGGTGATCCAAGAAGAGGATGATGAGCTGCAAACAGAGAAACTCAGCGACTTCAGCTTCAAGAGCAAAAGCAGTGTAAGAAATTTTCAGATGAACAAGCACGGAGTCAACTGAGAGTGGAACACGATTAAAGAGTTCTGATAGAGAGTGAGGGAAACCAATCCCAGGTTCAAGTTCTGAAATGAACAGTGCAGTCAGCGGAGAGAGAGAATTGGGTGGGAAGATATAATCAGACACAGTGGTGCAAATGATAACAGTAAAGTAATAGTGTCTCTTGGATCAGAAACAGCATAGAATTAAAACACATGGAACCAGAGGCACGGAAGTGGGAAACTGGTGAGCAGAATGCAGCCATCTGGAGAGTCTGCAGTCCTGAAAAGGCCTACACGCCAGGTTCCGTAGTTGTACCGATACCATACAACTAAGGTAGGAGTGCAGTGCCATGTGGGTCCAGCCTGGATCCCCACTGGGACTCCTGGACCCTTCAGGTTTGGCAGCTGGTGGGAGAGCCTGCTAGGAACCTGCTTGCAGGGCACCGAGGTCTCCTGGAGAGAACTTGCAGGAAGTTAAAGCAGAGTAGAAGTGACCATCAGCAGATAGAGGGGACTTGCCCTGTCCACCATGTCTGTGCAAACTTGGTTTGGATATCAGCATCATTCTATCTGATGCAGCAAATGGGTTAGGCCAAGCGTCACTGTCCTCTGTTTTCTAGAAGAACAAGTGTAAAATCGGTGTTAAACTTTATTTCAATGTTTTGTAGAATCCCCCAGTGAAATTGCAAACTGGAGTTATGTTTGGGAAGATTTTAGTTATAACACAAAGTGTTTAGTAGTATGAGACTGTTCCAGTGACCTTCTTCACCTTGGCCAAGAGTTTACAGCTTATTGGTTTATTTCTTTTCTTTTTTGTTTTTTAGTTTATTTCTTATAAGGTGTTGAATTTGGATCTGAAATTGATTGTTTTATTACCTTATGTTCCTTTTAACTACTGTATCTGTAGTGATAGCCTTTATTATATGCCTGTTATTTCTGTCTTTGTCTTCTCATATTTGTTATTCTTGCTAGAATTTATTAATTTTACTGATGTTTTCAAGAACAAGCTTCTGTGCTTTTCTATTTTCTTTAATTTTCTTTTATTTCTTTGAAAAAAGAGAACAATATGCAACATAACAACCATTGTTAAATTTCCTTCATTATGTTTTGAAAACCTATATTGTTATTGTTTTGTGTTTGCTGTTGTTGTTTATGCCTTTTGCTCTTTGTTCTTATTTTCTAACTTTTCTCTTTTTTAAATAAAAAAAGAACAAGCTTCTGGCTTTATTATTTTATTCTGTTGATTTGTTATTTTCAGTTTCATTTATTTCTTTTACTTAACAACTTCTTCCATCCACCTACTGTTGGTTTATTTTGTTCTTCTAATTTCTTGAGGTAACAACTTCGATTATTGAGTTCAGACTTTTACTCTCTAGTATAAACATTCAGTGCTATAGGTTGTCTTCCCCGCACCACTTCAGTCCGCTCCACACATTTCAAAATATTTTATTTTTATTTCCATTCAGTTCTATGTGGGAATTTCTGGTAGCTTTTGAGACTTTGTGCTTGGCACATGGTGGATTTAGAAGCCTGTTTAATTTTCTTACATTCAGAAATTTTCTTGTTGACAAACAGCGACTGCTTCTTCGCTTGGTCCATTATGCTCATGATCAAACTCTGCATGGCTCAGCTTTTCAGTTTATGGAGTCTTGTTTCTTGGCACACACTCTGTGAGCCTAGTCCTGCCCAGTGTTCATGGGAGGTATGTACCTCCACTGTCTTTGGGTGGGGACCTGTACTGATGTCAGTGACCCGGATGTACTTCCCAGGCCACACTGTCCAGCCATGTCTGTCTTTTGCCTCTATCAACTGCTCAGAGGCACACTGAACCCCACAGCACTTCTGGGCCAAAGCTCAATGCACTCTGAGTCGTTTATTCCTGCATTCTGAGGCTCTACTCTTTGGTGCCTATATGTAGGGTCATTGCGACCCCTTGGTGGACTGATTTTTTTATCATACGTGGAATGCCCCTCACAGTCCTATTGGCTCTGAGGTCTACTTTATCATATTAATATAGCCACTTCTTTGTTAAATTAATTGGCACACATTTTATACTTCTTCATCCTTCAACTTTCAAACTTGAGCTATTATTGAGCTATTGTAAAGTGTGTGCGGTTGGATGGCGTTTCCCTTACAAACCCTGCTAGTTGGCGTCTTTTCATTGATGTATTCAGATCCTTCACGATTTAATATGGTTACTGGTATTGTAGGTCTTACCTCTTGCTTTTTACTGTGTGGCATCTGCTTGTTTCCTGATATTCTTCTTACTGTGTTATTCCTGTTTTGTGTTACCTGGGCATTATTTAGAGAATCCATCTTGATTTACTATAGTCTTTTTGAGAAGATCCCTGTGTACAGTTTTGATTCTGGCTGCTTTGGTTATGCAGCAGATACCTTGCTGTCACCCACTAACACCAACAATTCAGCACTTTGAGTAAAATGTGAAAGCCTCACTTCTATGTCTCTTTGTAGTTCCTCCTTTTAAAAATGATTGTGTGTTTGCAAGGGTTGGATCCTAACGTGCTCTGGCCTATGCCTCTTTTGCTGCACATCTTTGGGTCTGCTCCGTCACTCTTAGGTCTGGTCTCTAAGGCCATCACTTCTCGGAGTACTCCTGTGGTCTTGCTTTTTGTTTCTTCTCTAGGGATTCTGCTGGGTGAATGTTGGATCTCTTGTTATTGCCCCACCTCCCCCGAATTTCTTCTTTTTCCAGCCTTTTTGCTGTCTATTGTTCAGGTTGAGGAAGTTCCATCCTGTGGCATCTACTACTGAGTTCATCTGGTGAAGTTTATTTATTTCTGTCTTTGTATTTCAACTGTCCCTTTAAAATCCACTGGATTATGGTTTATAATGTATATGTTTATGCTGTTTTCTGTTATGTCATTTATTTTGGGACAATATATAATTGTTGATATTTTATTTTTATGAGAACTGCTTTAAAAGCCACCTTAGATAACCCCAGTCCTGATTAATCTTGATCCTAATACCAACCAATTATGTTTCTTTGTTCAATTTATGATTTTAGTAGTTCTTTGTCACTTTTCCATTTGAGAGAGGATTCTCAGACCAATGAGGGTACAGGGACATGAGGGAGATTCCCTCCAGCTACCAAGTAACTCTGGAGAGGAAGGAGAATCTCAAGCCTATGGGCAAGAGCAAATTCCTGGACCAAACTGGAGAGAAACAGTTCCTGTCACATGGCTTTGTGCTGCTGTCGGAGCGGGGGCGGTGGCAACGGGGACCTCAGGGCTTCTTTTGTCACTTGCTCTCTCGAGGGAGGACTCCTGCCCAGCCCTGTGCGGTGGTGCTCTCCATGCCTGGGGCCACCGCAGTGACACTTGTCGGAACCGGGAGGAACCAGCCCACCTGGGCTTGGTTCTGCTGTAGGCTGTTCTGGGCAGGACCCCTGTGGATCATCTTCAGCCTGCTGCTGTGCCCTCCCACCAGCCCTGGCAGCAAGCTGGCACCTCTGTGCAGCCGTCACCCAGGGCTCTCCTTCAGTTGCTTCTGGCAGCATTTTATTCTCAAGGTTTCTAGTCAGACTTATTGAAAAGACCAGGAAAAGATAGGTCTCTGCCATCTGGTGCAGAGCTGAAATTCCACAAAGTATGGTTTGGACTACAGTTGTACGAGGCCCAAGGTGAGAGTTAGGGACCAAGCAGTGTGCAAATCTTAGCTCAGGAGAGTGCGGAGAAAGAAGCACTAGGGGTGAAAGTAATGTCAAAGCCCAGGGAGTGCTGCCCGTGGGTCCAGCTGGGCACTGTCCCCTCCTCACCTCACAGTCCATCCTGCTTTCCACGCCAGGGTAAAGGCTGCCTATTCCTTCCCTGACTGCTCCTCCTCAGGGTGTAGCTCCCATCCAGTAGTTTAGAAGGACTGGACTCTCACTGGCAACAGCCACTCCTTCCCCACAGTGCAGGGCTAGAGCGGTCCACTTGCCCTCTGACCACGTGCAAGATCCCTTCCCTGAGTGGTCTTTAGCTCCAGTCCTGAGAGTGAATTCCCTCTGCTGGAGCCTCCACCCTATGCCCCATCTTGAGTGGGCACTGCCAGGTTTCTCAACACCACAAGGAGCAACCTCTCCCCTGTGTCATAGTCTCTACCTGTCACCGACATTCTTGAGTTCCTTGATCCTGCCTTACTTCACATAGAGCTGGAAAATTCAGCAAAGGAGCGAGGGAAGAAGAAAACTGGTTATGTGTGAAGCTGTGACATGTAGAGAAGCTAGTTACAAAAAGGCTTCAAGCTAGAAGGCACCATGCCCAGATGGTTTAAATGCCCTGTTCCCACAAACACTCACTATGTTCCTAGGAGTGAGACACTGTTATGATTTCATTTCAGAAACAAATAAACAGATTTTGAGAAGGGAAAGATATTGGTTTATTTTCTGTTGCTGCTACAAAATATCTGACATACACAATTTAAAGGAAGAAGTGTTTATTTTGGCTCACGGTTTCAGTCCTTGATTGACTGGTTAGAAAGCAGGGGTGTCATGAAAGAAGGGCATGGTGAAGGAAAACTGCTCAAGTCTTGACATATGGGAAGCAGAGAGCAGGGGGAGAGCCAGAGAGCAAGGGCCCAGAGACCAGGGATAGTCTCCAAGTTCATACACTCATCATCCACTTCCTTAAACCGGGCCCCATGTTTCCTCTCCAGGCCCCATTCAGCTAGGAACTCATGGGTGGATTAATCTTCGATGAGACCAGCGCCTCCCAAGAGTCTCAGAATCCAAGCAAGGTGACAATCAAGATTAATCAGCGTAGAAAGTGAATTACCCCGTATCAAACGACCTGCAGTGTTGGGGTAAGGATTAGGAAAACGTGTTACAACCGTGAAGTTTTATATAACCCAAAACTTCTGCACCCTGCTTCTCTTGGCAAGTTGGAACTCTGTAGCAGAGTTAGGGAGTGTCAGTGCGCATCCTGGACACCTGGCCTTGGGCTGCTCTTCTGGAATTATTTCCCTAAATCACAGATACTGGCAGCCATGAGGCCTCTGCTTGACTAATTCCCACAACCTTAGCGGCAAATAACGTGCAGCATTTTTCTTTGGTCTGCCCCTCCAGTTGTGAAAAAAAGAACCACAAGAGTTTCTGCTTTCTGCTTATCTAAACTCTTGTCAGGATGTCCGAGCAGTGATTTGAAAGGTCACAGAGATGGGCTGCTATGAACCCTAAACAAACTGTGGAGTGCCACTGCTTAGGTGGCTTTCTCCCTCCACATCTGCTGCTTGACATCTGGAATTTATTACCCCTGTTACGTAACTCTGTTTTGGTGCCTGTACTTCCATTCCCATGACTTTGTGTCGAAACACATTTTTAAACCTAGGATTTGCATTTCACAATAGTGAGGGACTCAGTTATTTATTGCTATTTGTGGTCCACCCCGAGGCCCTAAGCAAGTGGTCACAAGTCAGGAGTAAGGAGGATTTACTGCTGTATCAGGCCAAGATGAATGTCCCTCTGCTGACCGATGACCAAGTGAGAATCCCAAGGTCAGTTTCACACAGCAAGCCCCAGGGGCCTTGGCTCCACCCCACCGGCCCTGCCGCTGCCCGGCTGCCCTCACCTTCTTCCCGTTATTACAACTTCACTGGGCATAGAGGCCTCGGGCTGAGCTTGGGTTTCTCACCAAAGCCTCCTTTGGGGTGACAGAACTCTTCCTTG
This sequence comes from Dolichotis patagonum, assembly GCA_004027295.1. Classification (NCBI taxonomy): domain Eukaryota; kingdom Metazoa; phylum Chordata; class Mammalia; order Rodentia; family Caviidae; genus Dolichotis; species Dolichotis patagonum. Next base: position 26,962 of record PVJX010002123.1, on the reverse strand, counting down.
GGCCAAGCAGCGGATGAAGTTAACAGAGCAGCTTCTGATGGAAAGTATGTGACATCTAAAACCGAAGGTATGACCTCATTAGTAATCTTTGTTTCAAAAGAAGAATGTTTTCAACATGTCTTAGGATGGCAAATGTGACAGCTGTCCACGCACCTACCTTCTGTCCTAGGTGCTGGCCACAGCCTGCCCCTGCTCCTTCCCTCCTCCTGAACTCCCCACCTCTCTGAACTCCTCATGGCTGACCGTCTGCACAGTCAGCTCCATAACTGCCCCCAGATTACAGGGAGAGGGTAAGATCAAGGCCCCTGAGTCTCAATCTATTTCAGGAGCTGGATAGTACAGAGCCAGCATCTTTCTGAACCTATCGCCTTCTACACAGAGTAGCAAACAACTCTTTCCTCTCCATCCTGATGCTGGGGTGTGGGAGTAGAAAGATCCACGGAAAAGTTTTGGATTTGGGGAGGGAAAAAGAAGCAATCCTGCCCAACTAGAGCTCTGGTCTCAGTGCACAGCTGGAAGCCTCGCGAGTTGCATGCTGGTCTAGAGGTTTCCTGTGACTCAGGGCTCAGCTTCCGGGGATGGAGCCAGGCAGGATGGGTCCTCCTCAGCCCTGCTCAGTGTGCTGCTGACCTGAGTGGCAGACAGGGCCTAGCAGGAGCTAGTGCTTTAGTACTGGGCCTTTGAAAAATGATTTTATTGTTATTTTTCTGTGCTTTTACTGAAGTTGGAATGTGTTAGTTTGAAATTCTCACATAGCTTGTGTATTCTATTCCTTGCAGACCTTAACACAGAGTCTGGAACCTGAAGTGTGTAAGGTGGTGAGTATATAGTTTTGGTTGCTCTTCAATCAGAAAAATTTAGGCCAAGAAAAATGAAATTGCTATGTGCTCATTCAGAAAACTCTCCCATCTCAGTTTATCATTTCCTAACTTTGGGTTTAATATCCTGCTGATTTTCTAGTTTCTGGGGGTGCTTTCTTCTGATTGTAAATATGTACAATGAAAGCTATCACACAGTGCCCAGCACTGGTTTAGCTTCAGGTCTGCAAGCTTTGATAGGCCATGTTTTCATTATCTTTCAAGTTGAAAGGGTCCAAGTTGCAACATGTGCCTTCTCGGATTCCTGCGCAGGACAAAAGCATGCGGTGAGGTGAATGCAGACACCTTCCTGCCGTGCCTTAGGGTGCCACGCATGGTGCAAGGAAGCGTACTGTGTGAGTATATCCACTTATTTACTGTCCTATGCTTAATGACCCAGTCAGTGCTGGTTAAAATGGTCCTCGACCATGTGACCAAAATGCATGCCACCACTGTGCACATAGGCACTGTGTTCTATAGGCACCATTCAGGAAAACTGAGCTGGGTCACACAGATTCACTTCCACAAATGTTTCCCCTTGGAGTTTTAATTCTGTCAGCTTCTCATGAAACTGTTTTAAAATGCGTGGCTATGTTTATGGATATTTCCCTTTCTTGATTCTGCAATTTTTTTCCATCTTTAATGATATCAAGCAATTGTGAGTTTTATGTCTTCTTTTTTATGGACTATCCCCTTTAATTTACGTAAATTTTTAGTGTTTTCAAAAGGACCCATATGAATACAGTTATACCAGTTCTCTTGGAAAATATTATCATGGCTTCTACTTTACATCCATTTGTTTTCAACCGTCTATGTCCTTTTATTTAAAATGTGTCTCCTATGAGCTGTATCATGTTTGGTCATTTTTAAAAATACATTGTTATTGTTTGTATTTTAATGGAATTGTTCAGTTTTTTACATTTATTGCTATTCCTGCATTTAAATTTTTACTCTTAACTGATTCTTGTCTAATTTTGTTTCTATATTCAACTTTCTTGATTTCTTTAAAATAAATTTTTTTATCAATTATTTCTCTTTTGTTATATTTCAGTCATATTCTTTTATATTTCCTCTAGCAGTTATTCTAGAAAATAGAATATGCATTTTCTGAGCAATGCACATTTAAATTAATAGTTTCAGTGTTCCCATGAAAATTCAAAAACCTCACAACTCAATACCATTTTATACTAAATTGTGATATAAAGTTTATACTTTTTATCTACTTATGTTTAGTTTTATTTTATTAGTACATGTGTATGGTACATAATGTCCACCTTCCTTGTGAAAAGTAATACATGTACATAACACAACTTAACTCCTTTTTTTCCAAAGTGGATCATTGAAACATGAAGTTTTACTTTTATACCTTGTAAAGCTCACACAAGACATGTATTAGCCTTTGTTTCGCCAAAAATGACTTTATTTTATCTTATATTATTATAATTATTTTCAAATAAATTACACATATGTAAAGTGCTATCTTGAGAGATCTTATGAAAAATATTTCCATTAACCTAAAAGATTCTGCATACTCCTTGGAGACTAATTCTCCATCTATCTCTGTCTGTAGGCAGAGATCTTTCTTTCCTAGTAGAATAGTCCACTCTTCTATCTTTCCTAGTAGAATAGTTTTTATTTTTTAGAATTTTACATAAATAGAATCTTATAGTATATGCTCTTCCTTAACTTTTATCTGGCTTCTTTTATTTTATGTAACAAATTTAGATTCAAAATTTGTGATTGATTTTCCTTCTTTGTTCTTTTTTATGGGCATGCAGTATTCTGCTGCGTGAATGTAGCATGATTTATCTCTCTGCTGATGGGCATGTAGGTTATTTGTAGCTTGAGCTATTATGAATAAAAGGTGTCATGACCATTTATTTTATTTTATTTATTTTAACATTTTGTGTTTCAAATATATTGATTCTAATAGAATCATTGAGTTGCATGACAGATGCATGTGTCATCATTTATAAATTTGATAGACAGTGTTCTGAAGGATTTTCCCAGAGGTACAAAGGTTCACATTGCCATTGACCCTCGGCTGCACTTCATAGGGCCATACTCCCAAGCTTGGGCAGCTCAAACTGCTCTGAGAATGTGTCTTTGTGGATCTCACCTACAGCTCCTGAAATCCAGTGCTCACGGGCGTATTTCTTTTGCTTTCTGTCATTGCTGAAGCATCCATTAAAATCTTCACCATATTTGTCTGGAATTCTTATTTTGTATCATTTAATTGTACTTTATTATTCGGAAAAAGCCCTTGCCCCAAGTTTATTACGCAAATCTTTTTTTCTTAGTCTGTGAAGTAATTTTAATGTGCTTTGAAGCACAAAAGATTATCACTTTTATTTTTTCATTTATAATTTATTTTTTCATTCGTACACTTAGTGGCAAAATGTTGCCAATCCAATGTTTACTTTTTTCTGTTAGTATTTCCTATGAACACTATTATCCAGTTACTGTTGAATTCATAGAAGATTCCCCTAACAATAGAAGAGTACATTTTAAAAAATTCACATATTCACCAAAATAAAAATTTTATGTAATGATGTTAGCTTTAAAATGATAAAAGAATAGAGAACAAGTAAAGCATGTTTTCAGACCAAAGTGAAATTAACTGGGAAAAAAATACAGCAGGACAATCTGAATATTTGGCACCTAAAGAACATACTTCTAAATAACCCATGGACCAAAAGACTTATTAAAAATACTTTCATAAAGCTGAGGATTTAGCTCAGTGGCATAAGTGCTTGCCTGGCAAGCACAAGGCTGTGAATTCAATCCCTGTACAAAGAAAAAAAAAGTACTTTGATAAAATACAAACATGTTGATTTAAATTAAAACAAAAATATAATACACAAATTCTGTGGGACATAGCTAATGAGTCCTTGGAGATGTTTAGAATATTAAAATTTTGTATTAGAAAATGTCCATAAACAATTTACATAAAACCTAAAATATTCACATACATGTTATGATCATTATGTATACCTAGAATGTTCATAAGAATATTTATTTTTTAAATGTTAAAAATATCACAGTAGCACCCAAACAAACAGAACCCTTGGGTATAAATATAACAAAATATGTGCAGAATTTCTAAATTAAAATCTACAAAACACTGATGGAAGAAAGAGAAAAAAGATCTAAAAAACTAGAAAAATATGGAGTTTTATTGATTAGAAGACTCAGTCTATTAAAGATGTTAATCCTTCCATTTCCCCCTCACTCCATCAATCTGATCTTCCTCAAATTCATTTTGAAATGTCAACAGTTTGAATCTAAAATTCAGATAGAAAGGCAAGAGAATTACAATAACCACAACAATTCCTGAAGAAAAAAATGAAGAATAACTGGAACACTTATGAAAAAATAAGCAATACAAAACTCCCATTATAGAGCTTCCAGACTTACTGCAAATTTACAGTAATCAATAGTAATGTACAGTAATCAATATGAGGTGACACTGTTAGTGCAGTAAACAGCCCAATGGAACAAAATAGAGGCTACAGACATAAACTCTTACATCTATTGGTAAGTGACACTTTGGCAAAGGTATCGTCACTTTAGTGGGAAAAGAGACACCTTTTATAATTTCATTACAGTGTTGGAACAACTATATTCATATACCAAAAATGAATATCAATTTTGTCTCTTGTACCTTATGCAACTATTAATCCATAATAAATTATAGACACAGAGGTAACATGGAAAACTACAAAACATTCTGAAGAAAGCATAAAACAAAAGCTGCATAACCTTAGTTTTTAGAAATTAGTTTCTATGTGCTGCACTAAAACTATTTTCCATAAAAGAAATCTTGAAAAATTTAACTAAACTAAAAATTATGCACTGCAAAAGATGCAATGATAAGGTCAGATGTAGCCTCAAGGAAGTTAGTCTCAAATCACAAGTCTGGTCAAGAGCTTTCTCTCTCTCTCTCTCTCTCTCTCTCTCTCTCTCTCTCTCTCTCTCTCTCTCTCTTTCTCTATCTCTCTCTTTCTCTTTCTGTCTCAGTCTCCGTGTCTCTGTCTGTCTCTCTCTGTCTGTCTCTCTCAAATGCAAATTAAAAGTAAAAGATGAGCTAAAAATAGTTTGTCTATTACTGGGGTGGAGATGGAATCATGAGTCTCATCCCTTGTCAGTAAGGCAGTAAGGAGGCCACAGTTCCACAGCAACTCAGGATGCACGTTGTCAGTTTCTGGGAGAGATAAACACAGAGGGCTTAGGAAACACTCTGCTTACACCATCTGAGTGAATAGAAAGCCTCACTAGCATGAAAAGATATCTGCAGTGTTGATAACAGCTTCGTGCATGACATGTCCAAGTGGGAAGAGCCACGTGTCCCTCACATATGAATAGGTAAACAGACTGATCTCCAATCCTGCTGCAGGCCAAGAGTAAGCAGCCAACTCACATACCATTCATCAGTCTAAATACATTTGGGCACATCGAACAATCCAGAGTCAGGGGTACATACTATGCTTTTCCACTTACACACAGCCTGGAAAGGTAAGGCTACGGAGACAGGAAAGATAGAAGTCTCCAGGGGCTTGGGAAGGGGTTGCTTGAAAATGAACCACTCATGAGCAACAGCAGCTGGCAGAGTTGTTCTGCATGGTAACATATGATGCATGTGTGACAGCACTTAGCAAATCCCAAAGCCATCAAAAAGCCAGAGTATGCAAAGCAGAAAAGCATCGCACTGTAACTCAGGCAAACACCAAGGTGCAATGCCAGTGGTGACAAAAGCACTTAACTGCATTACAAATAATGATGAAACTCAAAAATCCGGCTCCAGAAGCAGAAGGAGACAGTGGGGAAAAGTAGTGGTAAATTACAGAAGGGTCATCGGAGGGGCCCTCAGGGCGGCCGCTTGGTGGTGCCAGAGGACCTGATGTGCGACCTTGTAAACTCAAAAAATCGCTGAGAGGATCTCCGTGGGGACCTCGCAAGCCTCAGTCAGAGCAGGGAAAACCTTCATTAGTGTTTCTGAACCCCACTGGGGAGCACGTCTCTGCTCGGCCACATGGAACGGAGATGAAAGAAAGGAGACCCAAAAGCCCAAGCCCCAGAGCTCCTTTTTGGATTTCACATAATTACACTAATTAATGAGTTTTGATTGTTTCCTGGTTATTATTTGATTTTTTTCAAAATTGTTTAAAATTTTACTGGTCAGAGTGGCATGGCTTGAGAAAAAAAAAAGGAAAATATATACATAAACTTCACTGCGCTTCTTCCCAAGTTAGGAAACAAATAGGTAACTCTAGATTTGCTGGGGTTGTCCTCAGACCCCTGAGGCACAAGCATCTTACCAGACCTGCTATTCCCCTCGTGGAGTAAGGACATTCAACACAGTGCAGGTCACTGATTGTCCCAACATCTGTCACCTTGGGGCCTCGATGCAGGGTCTCGCTCTCATTGTCATGGCTCCATACTCTGGCGGTCACATACTCTCCCCGTATGCAACTACTGTCACGGTCACTACCACATGAGCTATTAGACCCGCTCCCAGCTCGACTCTACTTGGCAGACAGCAGTTACTTCAAAACATCCATGACTTTCAAGCAGTCTCATGACCTATAGGTACAACCTTTTCTTCATAGTCTCCAAGTAACTTTTACTACACTCCAAATTTTGAGGTGCTGACATTTAAACTCAGTGGAAAGCAAAATGGATCAAGAGCATGGTAGAAGAGAGTCTGTGCATTGGCCAATTAAATTCCAGAGTGTAGACTCCGCAACTATGTCTCCTAGAGGTGATCTCTGGACCACCTTCCTGTCAGAAATTCTTACGGTAAAAATTGTCAGTTCATTGGGTGATGAACTTTTGGAGCAAATAACCTACCCAGGTGAAGACAAATATTAGATGTATTTTGTGAGAAGGAGATGATTGCAAACCAAGATCCACTGCACATTGGAAGATGCCTGGTTCTAAAGATTTCCGTGCACTCACCTGAATGCTTTCATCTGCTTTCTCCTGTGTCTAATGGCTTTCTGCTCCCATAGAGCTCTGCAGAATTAAAAAGTAGTCTAGCTCTCAACTGCAAAGTCTGTGCTCCTTTCCTGATCACACATTTTCTATCTCCAATCCCTTTGGTTATGAATCTAATTTCTGGTTCCAATATTCTCATACTATGTCTCATTCAGATAAAGCAATTCTAAGTTTTGTTCTCACATTTTTTGGTTTTAGGCAGACTCTTAGCACCAGTGTCTGGGACAAATGAGTTGGTTTTCTTGGTAACTGTACTAAGCCATGAAGTGATATTTTAGATACAACTTTAGTGAAATTCTTGTAAGTAACTTTATCCAGAGAAACAGTTTGGTCATTTACATGAACTTCTTTCTATTGCTTAACATATTGATTATCTGAGCAGGAATGGTTATTTCCCAAACAGAGATGTTTGAAAGATGTTCTTTTAGAAATTCCAATTCATGCATCAATCCTAAACTATCACACCACAAACTCTCTCAACCCTAAACAGTGTTCATTTTGAAAATTACATAAGCTTGTAATTTCATCCCTCTCCTGACACATTAGCTGTCAATCTGCAAAGTGATGTTTCTTTTTAAAGCAGTACTGCTGGTAAACTTAGCCTTGCTTGACAATGAACTTGCAGACTTGTGTGGAGTTCATAATCGGTAGTTAATTCTGGTAAAGAATTAATTAGAGTGATTTTATGGCATAGAATGGGTTTCCCTTCATTTCTTGCACTTTTTTGTTGCATTTCTAGGATCCTGCCTCAGCAGAGGAGCAGTGGTGTGGAGACATGCATAGCTTGAGAATCTTCAAAAGGAGTCTAGATGTTAAAAATCTAAACATCCTTTCCAAGCCGCCATACACAATATTTGCAGTTCTCTTGTAGTGAGTGTTTTTCACTCATGTGTGGATGTGAGACAGTATTTTTCTTCTTTTCTGCCTTTCCAAAATCTTTCCCAGAAAGAAATATGTGTTAGTCATTTGGGTGTGTATATATTGGCATGTATGTATAAGGGAGGAAGCATTATTCTCTTTCTTCTTAACAATTCTACAATTTTTTTAAATTGTCACATAACATCGAAATATTGATGGGGTACCATGTCATGTTTTGATACATTTTTTTGTGGAATGTTCAAATTAGGATAAGTACATCTATCCTTTTAAGTAGCTATCATTTTTTTGTGGTGGAAACATTCAAAATGTCACTTGAGTTTTGAAATACATAATACCTCATCACCCTACTCTGCGGTAAAGCCTGAGAACTTCTTCGTCTTTTATATTCATTGGTCACTATTTCCTCATCCTCTCCCTTCCTGTCTGTCTCTAGGCTCCTTAGTTTACAGCCTCTCACCTTCTGTTGAACCAATTTCTTTCAATTCCAGTATGAGTGATGTCACGTGGTACTTGCCTTTCTATGTCTGGTTTGTGTATTGTCCCAGGTGTCCCAGATGTGTATTGTCCCAGGTCCCAAGATTAAAGGCTCCACCAGCAAACATTAGAACTAACAAATAAACTCAGCCAAGTTGTAGGTTACAAAGTCAGTGTACAAACATCAGTGGTATTTTTCTGTGCTACCGCTGAATGGTCTGAGAGAGAAATCAAGAAAACAATCCCATCAAGAAATGTGCAAAAAAGTAAAAACAAAAATAAGAAAACAAAAACAGAAGCCTGCAATATACTTATACAAAGAGATGAAAAATCTCTATACTGAAAAAGCATAACCCATTGATAAAATAGAAGAAAATATTTAAAAAAGGAAAGACGTCTTGCGTTCATGAATGGACAGAATCAGTATTAATGTGCTCACAATACCCAAGACAATCTTCGAATTCAGTGTAGCCCACATCAACACACTAATGATGTTCTTCATAGAACTAGAGAAAAGAATGCTAAAATTGATACTTTTTATATTGATACACAAAACCTCTCAGTACCCAAGCAACCTTGAACAACACCCACAACAAGAAGCAACCCAAGAAGTATAAAAATATATGACTTCCAAACAAATTAGAAAGCTATACTATAGGTTTTTGTTTGTGAATGAAGAATACAAGTCTTCAGAATGTTACATAGCTTGTTTAAGGTCACTTGAAAAGTTTAAGAGCCAGGATTCACGCTTTTTGAAGACTGGATAAAAACTGAAAAAGCAAAAGAAAATGAACTCAAACTCATGTAAAACTCAATCCTTATAAAATGCATGTTAACTACACCTTATTTTTAAAATTCACTGAATTCATCAATATATATAAATGTACTGAAATTCCATGTACTGATCTCTTTTGGGGGAACAATATTTTAATGTCTTTATTGATATAAAATTCGTAAGCCACACAGTTCAATGTTTTTAGAATAGTTTCAAGGTTGTGCAACCACAATATGATTTCAGAGCATTTTTATTTAAAAGAAACCTTATACTTACTAATGTTCCCTCTTTACTGCTGGCCATATCCTGCCCAACACGACCACTAATGCACTTTGCATTTCTATGAACTTGCAGACCTGGACATTTCACGTTAAAGGAATCACGAGCTCTGTGGCCCTTCATTCCTTTAAAAACTGTGTATTTGTTCTAAGGTCATACCAAGCCAAATTCATAAACCCTTTAAACTACTGTTAAAGAAAAGGTTTGAGGTGCATATTATGGGAGAGGATACAGTGTTTAGGGAGAAAAAAATCTGACCATAAACAAATATTTAAAGAGCTCGGTAGTTAGAAGTAAAAATTGATATAGAATTCCATGATGGGGAAAATGCAGGACATTTATAATAAAACCAATTTCTGATGAGGCATTAGAAAGTCAGAAATTGGGGCCATTTGGAAGGGTGCATGTGGTCATACTAAGTATATACATGAAGTACATACGGAGGCACAAACTATTTTTAGGAGATGAAATATTCAGATAGAGACTGTGGCTGCCCAGCTCCCCCAGCTCCCTGCAATTTTGCTTCTCTCGTCAGGGTTTTCCTTCCCCACTAAAGCAAGTGGGAATGTATCAAATTCACCTCTGAAAGGGCAGATGGATTTTCCAGACCTCTTCACTAGGCCTAAATATAGAGACGGGGGGCGGTATGGAAAAAGTGCTGGCCTACATCAGAACTTATGGTTTAATCTTTGATTCACTCTTGAATCGCAGACAAGTCACTTCTGTAACCCTCAGATTCCTCCTTTATGAAATACAGGCAAAAATTCAAAACTTTCTGCCTTGTTATAATGATTAATTAGTGTGGCAAAATACTTAGTCTGGGACCTGTGAATCCTCAGTAAAACTACTTGCATATTTCCCAGAGAATTTCTCTCTCTCTCTTTTTTTTTAGATAGTTTAAGACTTAAAATAACTTACCTGTAAATTCTGCAAGAAATCATAAGCACAGCTGGTTTCCATCTGAAGCTACTATTCAGATGAGCATAAATCTTAATTAGTTCCCTAGTATTGGCACAAAAAAACAGCTAATGCAAATCCCAGCCTCTCAAAGGTTTTAAGAGAGCAGTCAACTGTGTCCTCCTCACCAGCTGCTTGAGGGCCTCTCAAATCCACTATTAGACCGTGCCCTCATCCTTTGTGGTTTCAGCTTGATGTTGGGGGGCACATATCACAGAAATTGTTTTGAAAGTGAAGAATAGCTATTTTTCTTACTTCAAAAAAAGCAGCCATGCTTCCCCAAAGAGACTCTTCCTCTGGAGGGACCAGCAGAGAAGGAAGAGAAAGGATTTCTTTCCTTGCATCTTTATGGCTCTAGGCTCCTAGACATCTTGATATTTGGCAGGAAATGTCTCATTCTCAGTACTTGGCTAGAGCTCTACCTGTGCTGAAGTCCATCACCCTGAGGCAGTCAGGTATGAATCAATAACCTCAAACCAGTTTCCACCAACACTTAGTATGATCGGACTTTCTGATGTTAGCTATCTAGTAGGCATGTATAAGCACCCCAGTATTTCCATTTGCATTTCCCTAATAGCAAATGATATTGAACTCATTTAATACATACCATTTTCTATCCATGTATCTTTTCTGCTAACGTGTCTGTTCATAATTTTTGTCCAGGTTTTGGTCTTGTTTCTGATTGAGTGATTTGTACTCAATCTAGAGCAGCACAGAATATTAAGGCGAGGAGGCAGGTAGATAAGAAAAGAGTTTAATAAGTGGGGAGGGCACTGAGGGAGTCACCACAGAGAAGGCTGTGACAGCTCTCTGAAGACAAAAGGCAGGTTCTGCCTGATATAGGCTCTGATGGGAGAAGGGCTCTGGGGACTGGTGTTTGCTGATTTATTTTCTGAGAGTGCAGGGGATTGGGTAAACCTTTACATTCCTGAGCTTAGCTTCGGCAGACTTTTGGGAGGGAGAGGCCATAGGGGCTTCTGGGAAGAAGGAGGTGTGCATTATCATGGCACAGCTTTGAACCATTGCCATAATGACTGTGCTATCTCTCAGACAGGGATTTAACAGTTTATTGTTTGATTTTGAGTAAGTTTTTGTTTTGAAGCATATTCTTGTTTTTAGAGAGATTTGCAAATAACTTCCTCCATGTATGACTTCGTTTTTCATCTATACTTTAACAGTGGTCTCTTCTCTTTAGTACATTTTGAATGTGGATCATATGTTTGTTGTCAAATTTAAAATACCTTTGCCTAACATAAGTTTACAAAAATGTTCCCTATGGTGCGTACCAAAATTTTTGGCATTATATTTTACATTATGACTGTGACCTCTTTTGAATTCACTTTTTCCATAGCATCAAATATGGATATAAATTATTTTTTTTGCCTAAGTTCTGATTGTTCCAACAAATTTGTCAAAAGACCATTTTTTCCTCCACTGAGTTATCTTTACTGAAAATTGATAGGCCTTAGATGAGTTAATCCATTGCTCCACCGTGCCATCCTTGCATGCACTTGCCTGCCTGTGTCCCCCTCCACCTCACCGTCTGTTGTGTCTTCAGGGTAAGCCATGAAATTAAGCAGTGAGAATCTACCCATTTTTTGTGCTTCTCTAATGCTGGGTTCTTCATCTATATAGCTTGAATGTCCCAATGAACTGCAAAATCAGTTTTTCAGTTTCTATAAGGACAACCGAAGGAGTGCTGTGATTCCGGTTGAAACAGTAGTGACTGCACAGAATAATTCAGGAGACCTGGCATCTTGACAACACTAAGTCTGAGAACTGTGTATTCATCTCAGATGCCCATTTTTGGATTGGGCCTTTGAATTTCGAGGGTCTGAGTTTTTTTAATTCTTCATAAGTTCTAGACAGAAGTCCTTTGTCTGAGGGACAATCCATTAAGATTTTTTCCCAATTCATGGGTTTTCTTTTCACTCTGCTGGAAATCTCTTTTGACATGCAGAAACTATTTAATAAGATGTGATCCCAGTTATTGATTCGGGGAAGTATTTCCCATGTGGTTAGATTCCTATTCATGAATTCTCTACCTACCCCCATATCTTCGAGGTTTTTACCTACTTTTCTTCCAACAGATTTAGTGTTTGTGTTTTAAGATTTAGGTCTTTGATCCATTTAGATTTTAGTTTAGTACATGGTGATAGGCATGGGTCTAGTTTTAGTCTTCTGCATATGGATAGCCAATTTTTCCAGCACCATTTGTTAAAGAGACTTTCATTCTTCCAGAGAACATGTTTGGCCAGTTTATCAAAGATAAGGTGGTTGAGTGAGTTTGTGGTTGTGGTTGTACAAATACGAATGGCAAGTAAATATATGAAAAAATGTTCATCATCATTAGTCATTAGAGAAATGCAAATTAAAACCACACTGAGATTCCATCTCACCTCAGAAAGAATGGCCAGAATAGGAAAAAATACCAACAACAAGTGCTGGAGACTGTGGGGAAAAAGGAACTCTTCTACACTGTTGGTGGGAGTGTAGACTGGTGCAACCACTGTGGAGGTCAGTCTGGAGATTCCTCAAAAAGCTGGGTCTGGAGGTCCTATTTGACCCAGCTATTCCGCTTCTAGGCATATTCCCAGAAGATCTGAAAACATCATACTACAGTAATATATGTGCACCCATGTTTATAGCAGCACAATTTGTAATAGCCAGATCTTGGAAACAACCTAAGTGCCCATCAACTGAGGAATTGATAAAAAAGTTGTGGCATTTTTATACAATGGCGTACTACTCAGCTATAAAGAAGGATCACATTGAGATATTTATAAATAAATGGACACGACTTGAAGCCATACTCATAAGCGAAATAAACCAGACTCACATGTGTAAATACTGTATAGTCTCCCTAGTATCAGAATTGATAAGAGTATATAAGATTTTATGGTAAGCATGAGTCCCCATCTCATAGCTTTGAAGCCTTTCAATGTTTTCATTCATCAGTTGGAATGGTTTTATTCTGTTTTGTTTGACTATATTATGCATGATGGTATGAACAGCTGTTTCAAAGAAAACAAAACATTACGACAGCTATTGCTGATTTAATATCATCCTTCTTAGAAGTCCTACCATGCTTCTATTCTTCTACTACCATTGGTTCTATCTATCACATTGAGTCTTATTGGAATTTGAATATGTGTGATAGTATAAACAAAATTTTTCTATCGAAAATGAGATATTATAGTGCCCATTGATCATTCTCTGTTATTCGGTTCAGAATGCCCTGTAATTCTTTCATTCTTTGAATGGTTTTATACTATTTTGTTATGTTTGATATTATTGTATTTGAAACCATGCTCAACTATAGCAGAGATAGAGATATTGTGATAGCTACTGTTAATGTCTGGTTGTTTTAATGTAAAGTACTGTGTTGTCTATGTTGTCCTGTTGTGATCTACTCTGTTCTGCCCTCTTTTGTTTTATTCTCTATAAAATAAAATAAAATAAAATAAAATAAAATAAAATAAAATAAAATAAAATAAAATAACAATACTAAGTCTTCTGACCCATGCTTTTCTGTTTATTAGATCTTCAATTTCCTTCCAAAATGTTTCATAATTTTAAGTGAGTATGTCATGTTTATCTGTTGACAGATTTCTCAAAATATTGTACACTAATGATACTTTTATAAATGCTATTTTACATTAACTACAATTTCTTATTTCTATTGCTGCATTTAAAGTGCATATTTATTTCTCTTATAATGTCCATCTTTTAGTACATATTTATTTGTTAAAGCAACATTTCTGTACCATAGGCTTCTCTAACATATGTAATGATTTTTTTCCAAAAAAAATTATTGTGCTTTTTCTTTTTATAGCTGTCGTTCCTTTTCTCACATTAGTGTACTGGCTAAGACTAAAGACAGTGCTTTAAAAGGTAATGAGAGTTAAATCCTTGCCACTCTTTTGAACCTTAAGGACAGCGTTCAGTGTTTCTATGAAGAGTTGTGTTACCTCCAGGTCTCACATAATGTCCATCAAACTGAGGAAGACTTTTTTCATCGTTTGTAGCAAATATGCCTTAGAAATGAATGTTAGACTTTTTCAAACATTTTCTCTATGTTGCTTGAGATAATCAGATGTATTTGTTTTCCTAAATTTTATTACTAAGATGAATTGCCAATTATTCATGTTCAAGCAATCTTTCATTCCTGGGATAAGCTGGCTTTCATCTTTCTGAATCTTGGTAAATTATGTCAGGATTTTCTTGTGTTTTCCTGTAAGCTCTTTGCTTTTCACTGTTTTCATTACAGAATACTGCTGGCATTCTAGAATGTAGCAGGAGTTTCACTCCTTCAAGGACCGGCATAAGATTACTGTAGCTTCTCCCTTGAATGCTTAGTTGAATTTACCAGTGATGCTCTCATGACCTGGGATTTTCTTTGTAGGAAAGTTTTACAAGTAAATGTAATATCTTCAGTGGATTATCTCTTGCTGAGTGAACTTCAGTAGCTTCGTTCTTTTGGGAATCTTTTTTCTATCTCACTGGAGTTACTGAATTTATTGGAATAAATTGGTTCTAATACCCTTTTGTTTTACGTTTTTAGAACTCTAATGCTCTGTCATTCCCACTCCTGGTAGGCAGAACCTCCTTTCTCTTCATTTCTTTACCAACCTAGCTTTCTGGTTCATTAATCTTTCTATGATTTTTATTACTGTTTTCTATTTCATTGATTTCTACCTTGATCTTTACTATTTTTGCATATCTTACTTTCAGCTTCATTTGTTCTAGATGCTTGAGCTGGAAGTATAAATTAATGATGCGAGTCCTGTTTTCTAATAGACACTTAGTGCTCTAGAAATTCAAAACATTTTCCAACTTCTTTCCACTTTGAGAAATGGTCTGGGTCTGCAGCTCTGTAGCATATGCTGTCCTCAAACTCTTTATGTAGCCTAAGCTGGTCTCTAACTCACAAACCACCTGCCTCAGCCTTTGGAGTTCTGAGATTACAGAATCCACACCTGGATCCAGTTTCTTTACTAATTCATTCTTTGGTATGTGCATTGCTTAAAAATATGTTAACTTTTTAAAAGATATTTCAAGATTTTATAGTGTTTTTTCACTTTTAATTTCCTGCTACTAATAGCTCAGTTAACTTCTTTTCCAGAGTACAAACTGGTATGAATTGATTCTTTTCAAGCTTACTGAAAATTACAATACTTCCCAGAATACAGTTTGCCTTAGTAAGTACTTCTCAGCCCTTAAATGTGTGTTGCACTGATGCTAGGCAGCAAGATCTCTGGAAGTACACCAGGTTGATATGCTACTCACATCTTCTCCGTCTTTACAGATGTAAAGATTTTTTGTCCTTATGTTCTTCCCTTAGAGTTAGAGTTGAAATTTCCCACCACAGTTGTGGATAGATTCCTCTTTTAATTCCTATCAATTAGTCTTTGTACCTTGAAGCTGAGGTCCTGAACACCTAAACATTCACTTGTTGAATTGAAATCTTTGTCATCATGAAATGACACTGTTTATCATTGCTCGTATTCTGTGCTTTGAAATCTCCTTGAACATAATATAATAGCTAATTGAGCTTTCTTTTTATTAATGCATTTGTGATCTACATCCATGTTTTTACATTCAGTGCATTTGAGTTTATTTAAAGTAAATTTCTTGTAGGAAGCATATAGTTGGATCAAGCGTTTTGAAATTTATCTACCCTGGCAATCTTTGGCTTATAATTCATATATTGAGATCTTTTAATTTAATTTGTTGTGATCATATATAGGTCAGGGAATAGATTTACCACCTGTGTACTATATATTTTTCATTTATCTCATCTGTTTACTCATTCTTTTTAAAAATGTGCCATATTGTTTTATGGTTGTTTGAGGTTTACATTATATACATGTAATTTATCCAATCTATTTCCATTTGATAGTATGCCACTTCACAAACATGATGAAATCTTAAAAACATTGCCCTTCCATTTTTTTTATCCATTCTGTAGTTTGTACTATTGTCATCATACAGCTTACTTGCACATTTTGGGAAAAGTTATACAAAAGCATAATTTTTAGTTTAGCTATTTCTGTAATCTTAAAGGTATTATCACGTCTCACTCTGGCTCCTTCTAACTGTTTCAGGAGCTGCACCACATGAGAGCTCAGAGGACGACCTGAGGCAGACTCGCTGCCCTCTCCAGGGTTTCCTCTGTGCTGCAGTTCCCTCTGTGACTCTCTGCCCTTTGCTTTTCACCTTCCTCTGCCTGCCAAACTTCGCCTCCTTCCACCCAGCTCTGGGAATCCTCTGAGCACTGCTTGGCCATGTTCCTCGGGAAATATGGGACATTCACATCATTTCCATCTCACTTCTCCTTTACTGCCTGATTTTCAGTGTCTCGAACAAGTTAGTTTTTTACACTGTGTGATGTTTTGAATGGCTGGTACCTGCTGTAGGGAGCAGCTGAAGCTGGAGATTGATTTCACACGCAGAGCTGGAGGAAGCTCAGTTGGAGAAAAAAGAGGCCTAAGGACAGCTGTGTGAACGAGCTGCTCTAGCTCAGAGAATAAGTTCCCCGAGGCTGTCACACAAACAGGTTGCTAGGCACAAGGATGCCATGTGACATCAACCTGCCGAATACATAAATAAATGCGCTGAGATGGTTGAGCAGTTTCTTTCTTCCTATCTGGAGAGAGGGCTCCAACTGGCCTCAGCTTTCTGCATTCTGGCTCTTTATTTCTTCATCACCTCACCATCCTCCCCCAAATCCTTCCCCAACAAACTTAAGAGAGCCGTGCTGGACACAACATCATGCTGCTCCATCCCGGCCTGGTATGGTCATCTCAATTCTGATTATACATCTCATTCATCCTGTGCAAGGTTCTTGTTCCAGCAAAGGAGAGACTCCTGGACTGGCCCTGCCCTCTCTAGTCCTCATCTCTGGCATCTGCCAACCATCCTAGAAGTGCTGTTTGAGTGAGAAAGTAACTTAGCACTATGTTTAGAAGCTAACTTTACTAGGGCTGCTGGTGAGTCACCATGGTGAACTCTTTTCAGTGAAGAGAAATGAAGAACTTACACATGTGCAAACACAGCTCTACAGAGGTGTGTGTACACACATACTCTCCCCAAGTTCACACAGAGACTGGGCATATGATGCAGTTCACACTGCCTATTTTCTTTCCGTCTTTTCTCTGTGCTATATTTTTCACTTTTTTTTCCCTGCCATATCAAGAGGGACTCATGCCATGTACCCTGTTTTCCCTGTGACATGCTGTTCAGGATATTATTGCTGATGGTTGATCTCTCACATCCAGTCACATTTTCTTCACCCCCACACACCACCCCATGGACAGGGCTAAATCTGAAGCTTTGGATTACAAAGGCTGGAGGTCAGTCTGCTTGGAACAAAGGAGGAAGGGAGTGGGACCGTCAGTGGGAGAAGTGGGCAGTGACACAAGCCTGACAAGTGTACCCCAGGGAGCTCTGAAACAAGAACACCCCACAGTGTCATCTTGGATGGAGACATGATGGCGTGATCTCTATACACAGTCATGCTCATCACTTGTCCTGGTCATATCTGGAAGAGTGCCACCTCTGGAGTAAAGAGGACTCTGAAGGTCTTGGGTCACCAGACCTTGAAGAAACCCAGGATCAGCAGGGCTTGTGCCTGCCTGAGGGTCTCCTCCTAGCCTGCCCACTCTCCTCTGCTCGGTGACACTGTGGACACAACCTTTCTCTCTCCATGTGCATCTATATATGCCCCCCATCTTTTGCATGTCTGTGGTCCTAACCTTTCCAAAGGCTCTGTTACCCTGATCCAGGCCACCTCTGCCTGGAGCCCTTCTCTCCCCTGTTGGGTTCCACCTAAGCCAGCGCACTCTCAGTGAGAGCTCACTGTCACCCACCTTCACTTTCACTCACCCCACTTGGCTGTCCTTTCTGTAAAATGCCCTCCTTGCTGCAGCTGTCCCTCACCCTGTCTGCTCCTTCCTGGATCCTGCCTCAGCCTATGGGCACACATTCCTTTCAGGCCACCACAGCTCAGTGCCATAGCAAAGAACCAAGGGCATTCAGAGCCCAGGCATAGGGTGTGCCTGCCCTGCTGCTGGGTCTGAACATGACCCAGAGACCAACCAAGGCAAAGCCCCAGGACAGCCTCTCCACCAAGTGGCAGTGACCATGTGAGAGAGTCAGCTTAGAATGTTTGGCTTTCTGGTCCCCAGAAGGTGAGACCACTTCAGTTAGAGGTAGGTTGGCTATGAACACTCCTTGATAGTTTTCAGCATTGGGTTTAGAAGCCTGAAAGATTTCTCCTGGACATGGCAGAAAAGGAAGGGCAGAAAGAGAAAAAGGGGAGGAGACCTTTATTGCGGGCATCTACAGAAGAGTACAAGATTCCTCTGAAATAAAGAAACCACAGGCTTTTATTTGGTTTTGACAAGGATGGAGTTAGGGGTGGGAAAAATTATATATTGACAGCTGATTGAGGGAATGTTGGCACGCGTGAAATGCGGGAACTTCAATTGTTTGGTTTAGAAGAACAAGAAGTCTGTATTGAAGGGATGCGATATCCAGGCCATGTTGGGCCGGCGCCATGCTGAGCCCAGCCACACTTCACACAGGAGGAACCCGTCAAAGCCTTGACTTCCCAGTAGACTTTCCTGGGCCAGGCTGGAGGGGACAGACCAAAACATGAGAGTCCCAAGACATGCTGAGCAGACAAAGCGAAGATCTCAGAGGCAGTAGTGTGCCCTCACAGTGGCCTCCCAAAGTGGACAGCCAAAGGGACCCGTGGAAGGATGAAGATATCTGACGCCATGTGTGTCTATGACTGGCTAGGCATAACTAACAGCTTCTCTCTGGTAATCCATCTTTCCTACCCAAAGTGACATCAGCAGCTGTGACCAGTGCTGTCTGTAAACCCTTCGTGTGGTACTAGGTGCAATCAGATGATTCTGAAACACATCAGTACCTACATTAACATGCCCTGTTCTGGGCAACAGGGTCCTTATGTACAGAGTTCGTCTCAATCCTGATTCTGACCTGCCTCAAAGAGCAAAGACAATTCCTAACACATTCCTTCCATCACAGCTGATGCCTGCTGCCTCCACCCACTCCTCACCCAAGGAGACTGAAGCCTCGGATTTTTTCACACCATGCAGGCCTCTCTGTGACTCTCAACATCTCCTGAGAACACAGAGTAATTGTTTTAATGGTTGAGTGATTGAAGATTGGAAAAACTATCAAAATTACCCACACCTAAAACCATGGAGAGTCCAGAACAAGTTGACACAGAGATTGTCAGTTGGCCTAACTTTCAGAGGGCTTTTCATAAAAAAGTCTGATTCTGAATTATGTTATGGTTGCACTTTCGGTAAATTCCTTTAAGGTTGGGCCAACACTCCTCAAGCCACTTCTGAAAGCTTCAGACTTTGATGCAAAACATCCTTTTAGACAGTGTCCTCCAGGGACTTCCAACAGGGCCTGCCTGACCTCAGCAGCAGAACCTCTGGCTGCCAGACCCTTCCTTCATACTCTTCCTAACTGCCTTTGACAGTCTCTCCCGACTTAGGAGACTCCATGGAAATCAGGTAGAATGGGCTCCATTTGGGTGGTTTCTATCCCTGCCTCCTTTCAAACTCTCTGAGCCCCCAAGACTGGCCCTCCCTGTCCCACTGCTCCACTGTCCCGGGAGCTTTCTTCATAGCTGCTCAGTATGGCTAGGGAGGAGTTAGACACTTGCTGGGAAAGGGTGGGGGCCAGTGGAGATGGAAGACCTCTCTTCCCAAAGAATACAATGGAAGTAAGTGTCAAGGAAAGGCTTAGGCTCCAGGATTTGGTGAATTTTAACAGCAACATCTCTATGTGTCCAAGGAAAAGGTTTGCTTCTTGGTCTATGATAGAAGAAAGCATTGCATAAAGAGTTTTTACTGCACTTGGAAAAATTCATTCTTTAGCCAGATAAATCAGAAACAACTTTGGGGGGGGCAGAAATGTCCTTATGTTTTCAGACACACTAGCAAAGCTAAAGTCAGCTGCCATGGGTTGTGTGCTCCTTTCTACATCCTCAACTCAATAAAACTGTTCATTTTGTACTTTTGCTTCTCTATTGCAGAGTGGTTGTGAGCTTACACATAACAGAGGCATGATGGATATTGAGACATGAAACGTGTGGCCCTGAAAGTGGCCAGGCCAGAAGAAGCTTGTGGAAATGAAGATCTCGGTCCCTGGGAGCTATTTCCTACTGATGAGCTTCACGCACTGCCTGTGGAAGATACCACAGTGCCTCCACTTCAATTAATAATTCCTTACATAGGATACCCACATTTGTCAGAATACTGATGACCTTCCTTTAGAAAAAGATACAAAGCAATGCATCGTAAAGATGTAAAAGTATTAAAGTGAGTTAAAACCAAAGCTAATTATTTCATAAATATAGCCTTATGTCCATAAGGTTTTTAATGCAGTCTGAGAATCTCTGTCTGTCATTCACTTATGGTAATTCAAATGCTTTAACAAATTATATTTTTCTATACTTGTTTGGCTTTGCCATCTTGCTGCTGGTTTTCTGTTTATCTCTAGCCTTATCCTTGCTTTGATCCTCATTTATTGCTTTCTTTTGATTAAGTCAATTATAAGTGTTTCATTTTGTTTCTCTATTGGATTCTTAACTGATTATTTGTGCTTATTCATGGTAAAACTTAGATTAATATCATAAAAATGTAGGTATAATGTAATGTGCCTATCAGAATTTCCATATATTTTATATATATATATATATATATATATATATATATATATATATATATATGAGATAAACAGTTTAATGCTACAGTTTTGTTTAGAAATAGATTTTCTTATAAAAATACTTTTTAAAAAAGCAATCTTTTATACTTGTGCATATTTTGATCAGTTCTGAAAATCTTTTGAAAGATCCTGTTTTCTACCTGTTGTAATTTTCCAGGTAATTCTTTAGAATTATCTTTACCATTTATTAGGATGCATATCTACTGGAAACAATCTCAGCTTACATTATTTGAAAATGCTTTATATCCTTCATTTTTGTGGGATGATTCTCCAATAATACAGTCTAAGTTAACAGTCATTTGTTTTTTTGTTTTTTTGTTTTTTTACTAATTTTAGGACTTCCTTTTCATCCTCTGTTTGTAGTAGTTTGTGCTGTATATAGGTGTGGGTTTACTTGTGAATATGCCATTGGAAATTGCGGAGTGCCTTATACATAAAGGTTCCTTTTAATCAGACTTGAACTGGACTGGAGGTCAGTTCTGTCCTTTCTTTCCAGTGATTTTCTCTCTGTTCTCTCTCCTCTTCTTTTGTGATCTGAATAAAGGTATAGATACTGACATACCAGTCAGTTTTTATTAATTTGTTTTTATTCTGAGTATCAGTTTTCATATCTTCTATAGATATGCCTTCAAATTTAACCACTTTTCTTCAGCATTCTCCATTCCATTTTTAAGTCTACCCAATACATTTTAAAATGTCAGTTCTTACAATTTTGTGACTAGAAATTCCCTGGATTCTTGCTCCTAAATTGTAGTTTTCTGCATCTCACATCATGTATTCACTATCTTGTTCATTCACTGCTATAAATACTCATAGATGTTCACAATAATTATTTCCAATGTCTTTTTTCAACGTACTGGCTTTAAGTTTAGAATAAGAAAATCATTTGCATACTTGGTATTGTTGATGATGTATAACGCATTGAGTATAGAAGGGCACTGGTTAGAAATACTCCCATGCTTCCTTTTGGCTTTGCTTGTTGCCAGGGAGCGGGAGCTCTTTCCTGTGTCTGTTGGATGGATGGGGAAGTAGCCAAGTGGCATTCGTGAGAAGCCATATAGGAGACCTCTGTGGCTCTGCTTACCCACATACTGGTGACCTTCATGCCTCACACACCTGACCCAACAGTGGACAGACGGGTCCACTTGCATGACCATGTGAGTGTGATCCAGCAAGAGGAAGAGGCAGGGCTCAGCTTTATCAGGCCTTAAATTCCAGGTACTACAGTAGTAACAAGACTACAAATTCTGTTTCTCAGCTTTTAATTCACTGCCATTTTATGTATTTTTTTTGTATAATTGGTGTTAGACTAAGAATAATTTTATAGATAAACAAATTATTGTTTCATTTGCTGATTGTCCAGATTCCAGTCATCCCATTATTAGCATTCTTAGCAGCCTGGCTGACCTCACCTTGACCTTACAGAATCCAATGTACTTTCTTCCTTCTGTGACTAAGAAGCCTTGGCTTTTGTCCCCAAGAAGCGTCCATGATGTTCCACTCTGAAGGGTTCCAGTCTTCTAAGTCATTTCAAAGTGCTTTCGCAGGCTTCCCACTCCTGAGCAGCTTATAGATAGGACAACTTCCTCTACAACGCCTTCCCTAGATGTTCTCTGTTGTCTCTAAAAATCAAGCATAACCAGTTTCCATTGTTTTAAAATGACAATGAGTAAGGTAGGATTACGGGCTAACATTGAAATTTTTATATAATCCAATGAACCACTTATGGATGTAGAGAGCACTTGTACTCACCCTTTTTTATGTTTAGTATTTTGAGTACTGAGCACGTAGTGATATATTTTGAATGCCCTGGTCTGTACAATATTAGGATTTGAAACTCTGTGAAGTTGACAGGAGATACCAAAGACTGTGTGGTTGCTATTAAATTAGGATCTGAGTAATCATGGAGAAGAATGGAGGTGTCAGTATATACTCTGCAGCTATGACTGACCAACCCGTTTGCTAAGTTTCTCTTCATTTTATTTATTTATTTGGGACAGGGAATCAAACTCATGACCTCGCACTCACCAGGCAGGTGCTTATGCTACTAAGCTAACTCTCTGGCTCCTTTGTTAAGTTTCTATAGTGATAAATCCACAATCTTGGCTCTACCACTAGTGGGTCAGTTACCTTCATTTTATTCTGAGGTCATACATAACATTTTATTTCTTCCCATGGTCTTGGCTAACTTTCCTAAAAAGACATCTTGGATGATAGAATTGAAATAGATCAGCACAAATACATCCGTGAATCATACTTTTTTTATGTTTTTGTGTTTATATAAACTATATTTTCTGTTAAATTCTAGTTCACCTTTATGGACTCCAATTTTACATAAAATAAGTTGAAGCACCTGATAATTCATAAGGTTATTACTCAGTTACATAAACATTAGTAATTTGGTTGAAAGCAATATTTTCTTTGAATTGTTAAATTGCATTTGTATTAAACAATGTTTTGGACTCCATTGATGGCTGGTTTATCACATTTGTTGAATTATTATTATTGTATCTGAATATGTATTCCTATAATAAATTAGTCATGCCTCTGAAAAGTTTTTAAATGTTTATGGATCCTTCACTTGATTAGAAGAAGAAGAATGAGAAAACTGGGGCTAAGATCATGGCAGCTGACTTACATACAGTGTACATACTTAGAGAAGAACCACCACATACTTAGAGAAGAACAATACACAAACAAAATCTTGCCTTAGCTGATCATGATAGGAGTTTATTATACTTCCTTTGATAGAATTTATTGGATATAGAGATAGATTTTCTACCTCACTTTTGGTGTTTTGAAAAATTTTAATGATCTACAGCCGGACATTGATGGAAACTCACAATCCGCTATATATTTTCAAAACCAGCTAACCATTGTCATTTCATTCAAATAACCAATGTTATTTATCTCTCTCCACACATACAGCCCCAATTTTAAATCTAATAGAGATTGTCTTTTTGCACTTGTTTTATTATAATTCTGATTAAAAGAGAGAGAAAACAAATATTCTGAGAAGATACATTTAAGATGGCCCCAACTTCAAATCTGAAAAATGACAATGTGATTTAGATATGAAATAATTGCAAAAGTTCACTGAAAATTGATGAACCTTAGGACAGACAATGTATTTTAAATAATTCTGCAAATGACTCTAGTTGCAAAGGTTCAAACCACCTCCCAAAAGCTTCTTCTAAGAATGAGGCTGTCATAGACTGTTATCTCCAATTGAGTTCTGTTTTTTTTTCCCCTGGGTCTCTTGACTTTCTCTTTTTGGATTTTTGTTTTGTTTTGCTTTATATATTTAACTTGATTGGTCTTATTTCACTATAATTTTAGTGTGATGAATGACCATAGCCCACTGTCATATAAGGTTATAACTGCTGAGGAGGCATTGCAGCCTCTGGATTCTCTGATTTTACATATTCCCTGAGTAAATCTTTAGAAGAGAAACTCTTTGATAAGTTTTCTTGGTCTGTAATGCTTCCTACGTAATGTATGAATTCCATTATCCTGAGAAGTAAAAATGCCTTTTTTCATTCCTGGGGAAAAAAATAGAATGATGTGTGAATAAGTATAAGGAAAACACCTTATTTAGAATATTTAGCATCATTCCATATATTATTTCACATATTATACATTAGTTAAAACTATGAAATGAATTATTATCTGGAACTCGTATTAGGTGATATTGTAGATAAAATGTTATGTAAAAGTTAAAAAAATACTTGTGTTACAAGAAAATAGAGGGTAATCAGGAATTAATAAGTGGTAAGAAGAGGTGAGAGGTATATTGCAGATGGAGGACATAGAGTAAATCATGACACATTTGCAAATAAGTACCAAGTGCTACATGATAAAGACACATACAACATGGCCAAAGGAATCCAACATAGAAATAAGCATCAGGGCTGACAGTTAAGGGTTTGGGAAGGACCAGATCACGAGGTCCCTTTTCTGCCATGCAAATAGTTACTAGTTTCTACTGAGAGTGTGAGCACTGCTGGAGAGATGGACAAGCTCTTTATTGAGGAGATAATAGGGCCAGTTCCTGAACTGGGCAGACCATGGGGACTAACCACAGAAATGCTATTTGAGGGTGACTGCAGTGGGTCAGGGAAGCTTGTTAGGATGTTAGTGTGTACACTAGAGCATTACAATGAAACCCAAGTGGTATTAAAAATGGAGATGCAATTTATTATAGAAAAGCATGGACATTAAATTAGCAAGACTTAGTAATTCATTGACTATAGAGACTAGGGAAATCTTCAGTAGCAACTCATCTGTGTGGAGTCTGGATCACAATGTTGGTAAGCATGTGATTAGCTAAGGTGGAGAATTCACTGTGAATAAGATATTTGGGTAAGGATGAACGTAATTTGGGATGTGATAAATTTGAGGTATCTCCAGAACATCAAAAATGTGGTCTATTGTTATTATCTAAATACTAGATGTTTGTCTCAAAAAATTCTATACAGTATTCATTCACCATTTTTATACAAATATAATATTACTGATCTCAGATATGAGTAATACGGTTAATCTAAGATTATATCAGGGGAATGGAGGCTTGACATTTCAATCTGAAGTTCTGGGAGATTATAATAGAGATACACATGGAAGGTAGGAATACAAGTCATTGCTGTATTGTTTTACGGAATGAATCGAAACTACAAAACTTTATGTTCTCTACAAGAAACTCAGCTTTAAATGCAAAGGTTGATCAAAAGTAGGGCTACTTCAGAAAGTGGCAAAACTTACAGGGTATTTGTGTTCAAAGCCATGGTGACTATTTTGACGGAATTAAGAGCAATGTGTCTTTTACCATAATAATTTTGAACATTTACTGGATTTTTCAATCATAATTTGTGTATGTTATTATATGTTATTATAACAATTATTAGTAAGAAATAGCTTTAAAAGTAAAGAAATGGAGAAAAATATGTCATGCTAGTATTAATTAAAGGAAAGCTAGAAGAGCTACATCAAGTCAAGACAGACCAGATATCAGAATGAGGACAACTATCAAAGACCTAGATGACATTACACTGCCTATCATGCTTTTCTGCATCCTGAAGACAGGCTCATCAAATTTGTCTTTGGGTCTTAAAGTAGAACTGTATTTCAACGCAGATCCATTCAGTCACAGTCAGAAGATACTTCTGTCTATCCTGATATTTTCCCAGTTGGAGATCTTTGCAGTGACCCAGAAGGATCTCCCACCTGGTAACAGACCTGCCCACTGAAGAACAAACTGCAAACCCTGAGTGAGTCAACCTATCTACCAACAGCAGCCTTACCGGACAAGGTTATTTAAATAATCTTGTTCACTAAGGAACCACACAAAGATAGGTCTTCTAGATTTCCTGAAGACAGTCCCGAGCACAAAACCTAATGCAAAAAGGCAGCAGCCACTTTGACCAGCCTCAAATCCTGCTCTCACGTGGTCCCAGAGACATTCCTGGCATTTGTCAAGGAGAAAATGTTTACCTGAATTAGAGAAACAAAAAGTCTGTAAAGATTTGAAGAGGTATTTTCTTTTTCAAATGCACAAACAACAACAAAGTCTACATGGATCCAAGGAATTGGTTATGTATGACACCAAGAAAAACAATAACTGTTCCAGCAAATAAATCAAGATCTAAAAATTGCCTAGTAGGGAAGTAAAATAATCATTGTTAAGAATCTCAATAAGATGTAAGAGAAGGCAGGTATACAACTAAAGGAAACCTTAAAAACAGAATGAAAATTTGATACAGAAATAAAACGCATTAAAAAGAACTAACAAAGCTGAAGAATACAATTTAAAAAATGAACACTTTAGTAGAAAGCTTCAAAAAAGATGATCATACAATAGAAAACTTCAAACTGGGTCCTTTGAAATTATCCAGTTGGGCCCTTCACCCCCAGGAAGTCTCCCAGAAAGCAGCATCTCGGCCTGTCTCTTTGGGACCCGAAAGTCTCGGACCCG